>JAPPVO010008163.1:0-23891 GCA_030407325.1 Camellia japonica | reverse complement strand
GGAGAATTTACATCCTGTTTGAATAACCGATAAAAACAAACTATTGTTAGCAGATCAAGGCAAGTTAAAGTGGGTATCAAATCAGTATACTAAAATACAGATTTGTAAGAGGTAGCAGATTTACTTCTAAAGTCATATTGTAACAACGCCCGCGGGGGACCTCGCTACAGTTCGGACTCGATTTTGTTGCGGTTCTAAATCTCGAACCAAAGAGTCCAAATCCGGCAAATCGTTTTGAGAAAAACTGATTTTTTTGAAAGGAGTGCCAAACATGGACTGCTTTGCCAGATAACAGAGTCGCCACCTAAATATTTTTTAAATGGGAAATTTAGGAAACCCTAACTCAGTGCCAAAGGCCACGTGTTCGTCATCACCAAAGTTGGCTCGGGAACTCGGGTACGATTGGGGAAGGTCACATCGTGAGCACCCCCGCTCGCCCGGTCAAAGACCGGCCTCTACTAACCATGATATCTGTTTTTGAAAACTTTGTGCATTCTTATTCCGGTTATTAGCCTAGATTACTATGTGATGCTCGCAGCAAACAAGTATAGACTGGGCCGCCTGAATTGGAACAAAACATTTGAAAATGGTTTGATGGTGCTACCCGCAGGTAGGCTAAAAACGCGGGTTTGCCACCCTCAGGTGGGCTTAGAAAACATGATTGATGAATTGTCCCAATTCAGATAACTCAACCTCCACCCACAGGCATTCAAGGCAGTTATAT
Organism: Camellia japonica; assembly: GCA_030407325.1. Lineage (NCBI taxonomy): Eukaryota > Viridiplantae > Streptophyta > Magnoliopsida > Ericales > Theaceae > Camellia > Camellia japonica. Next base: position 23,167 of record JAPPVO010008163.1, on the reverse strand, counting down.
CACATAAGCACATAGCCTCATGGTAAGCATGCTATCATGGCAACACTCACACGCATGCAAGGATGCTAAAGCATAAAAACTTACCGAGTACTCCAAGCCAAAACTGAAACTGATTAGAAATCCATGCATGATCCTAGATATACAGGAATGTCTAATGCAACGCATGCAAAATGCAACTATAGCAGGCTCGGCTATTCTAAATGGCATATGAAATGCTACAATTATCAAGTACTCAACTTGGAATTGAAATACAGATGCAGTTTGTATGATGCGCCGAGCCCGGTGCGTGCAAAACAGATGAATGATGCAACATGCTATCATACTGTATGCTAATTGAAATATGCCCTATATCTAACCATCGTAAGCGGGTAAATAAAAGGGAGAAAGAAATGGGGGTTGGAAGACATACATCACACTCACACACCCTTATTACAATTATGCCCTCGCGCAGAGGGTCCGAAAGAATATACAGTCCGACATGATAAAGAATAATACAGATTCTTAATTAATTAACAATTAACTAAGAAAAACAGTAAACTGGCGCGCAGGCCAGGGAGCTGCCTTGCTATGATGAATAGTGCCTGCCGGGCTGCCTCGGGCGGAAATCCACCGGGATGCCCTGATTAGCCTCTGTTTGCAGTGTTTCTCGAAATGCGCGCCAGACTCCGAAAGTTGCTAATCTCTGAATTTTGCTGCAACAGAGAGCAGGAAAAGGGCACAGCAGTGTATTTCACAAATATATGCATGCCTCGATCCTCGTGCCACCAATCACGCATACCGATGCATGATGGCCGAGGAGTCGAATTGCACAACTCAATATAGGGATGAATGCAGATGAATGCTAAAACAACACTTAACTCCATCATGGATAATCCGGAGTGTCGGTGACTTGGGAATTGAGACCCGTTCCGTTACTCGGAGTACGAAACGTGCCTCGTTTCCTGTGCAATATGCATGATATGCATGAAATGCAACTAACATACGATATAGTATGCACAATGCTATGAAAATGAGATGCCTCGAAATGCGTGCCCACTGGCACGCGAACCGAGGTGATGACATAAAGGCACGAAATGCAATGATGGGCTTACACCAACATGAGAAGGCCTCAGCCACACTCATGCGGGATGCCGGAATGATAAAAATGAGGTGCCTCGAAGTGCGTGCTCACGGGCACGCAAACTGAGACGATGATGAAATGCAAATCGGATAAAACCGAAGTGTCTCGAAATGCGTGCACACGGGCACGCACACCGAGGCAATGATACAATGAGAAAATCGGATAAAACCGAAGTGCCTCGAAATGTGTGCCCACAGGCACGCACACCGAGGCGATGATAAAATGCGGAGATCGGATAAAACCGAAGTGCCTCGAAATGTGTGCCCACAGGCACGCACACCGAGGCGATGATACAATGAGAAAATCGGATAAAACCGAAGTGCCTCGAAATGTGTGCCCACAGGCACGCACACCGAGGCGATGACATACAGGCATGAAAAATGTAGATTGGGCTTACACTAACATGAGAGGGCCTCAGCCACACTCACATCAGATGCCGGGAGATGAAAATGAAGTGCCTCGAAGTTCGTGCCCGACGGGCACGCAAACCGAGGCAATGCAATAAGGCATGAAATGACATGGGAAATGATATGCAAGCATGCAAATCAGATTTCAGCACTCACAAATGATGTAAAATAGCCCCGAAATGATACGAAATGACAACCGAAGCATGCAATCATCCCGAAAATGTGAAATTAAGCCCCGAGATGGCCTATAGCCATGCTATACATGCAAAATATGATCATGGCAGAAATAACAGTAGCAAGGCAGTCCCAAATATGGCATTTTTTCAGTAATAAACATGGCCAAAATGCAAGCATAGATATGGCAACAATAGCTCGCAAGAATACGGTAAAAGAGAGGATTTTCAAAGCAAGTAGTATATAGAAAATTCAAATAGAAAAATTTTATTCTACAACACTGAAGAGGGCCCAAAGATAAGCATATGTTCAGTTTATGGCAACCCCAAAATCAGAATAAAATCATGCTAACAATTCCATACAAAATGGAGCTCAAAAAAAGGCTATAACAAGAGACATGCAAAGCACACACCAAATGACAAAACCTTCTTCATGAAACATGTAAAGGGGGTCAAAATAAGACCCCTCTTAGCTCTGACCAAGAGCCAAAACCATAAGCACAAAAGGCTACAAAATGAGCAAGATTTAGGGCCTAAAGTGAATTTCCAAGAGAGGTGGTATATAGAATGGCCAAATGAGGTTGAGCCCTTCTACAATGTTGTAGAGGGGCTCAAAATAAGCACAAAATCAGTAGGGGTCGGAGCCCCAAAAACAAATTCAAATAGGCTAAAAATAGCATACAAGATTGTGGCATACAAGCTAGATATTGAAACAAGTGTATCATGGAGACACCAAATGAAGTTGAGCCCTTCTACAAAGTTGTAGAGGGGCTCAAAATAAGCCTAAAACCAGTAGGGGTCAAAGCCCAAAAACTGAAAGGAAATAGGGTAGAAATAGGAAGCAAAATTATGCTACAAAAAGAGATTTGGAGACTTACCCTTGAAGATCCAATTGTTGCTACCTCTTGGCCTGAATTTGTTGCTTCTTAGCCACTGGAGAACACTTCCTTGCTGCTGGAATGGTAGTGGGGATGGTGGAGCTAAGGGTTGATGAAGGATTAGCCTAGGAACTTGGAAGTTTTTGAGGTTTTTGGCTATGGAAATGGGCTCAAATGGAGAAGAAGCCTTGAGAAGAAATTCTCCAACCCTAGAAAAGGAGGAGGGCAGCCCTTTAAATACGCAAGAAAGGGTGTAAAAGGGGAGGGAAATGGAGACAAACTTTCCCTCCCAAAATATCTCCCGGAGGGGTGAGATATTTCAAAAAGCATCCGGACAGCTGTAAAGGGCTGGAAAGCAGGAAGCAGGCCGGCCAGGTGGTTTTGCTGCAAGTGGCCGGCCAGCCACCTCTCATGGCCGGCCAGCCACCTCCCATGGCCGGCCAGCCACCCCAAAAAATGAAGTGTTGAATTTCTGGCCGACCACCACTTTTTAGGGTCCTCCCAGATGTGTAGAACAAGGTTCCAAAGTTGGAATTTGGCAACTCTGAAACAGGAGTCACAACATTGAACTTGAAGGAGAGGCTCAAAAATGAATGTAACAATTGCTGGCCGACCAGTACTTTTTGGTGTCCTCCCATATGTGTAGAACAAGGTTCCAAGGTCGGAAATTGGCAACACTGAAGCAGGAGCCACAACATAGAGCTGGAAGGAGGGGCTCAAAAATGAAACCTGGAATTTCTGGCTGACCAGTAGTTTTTGGTGTCCTCCCATGTGCCCTCATCACAAATATGTAGCTTTGGTTGGAAGAAAATAACCCCAGGGTGTTCAACATTGGCCCGGAAGTGAGCAAAACGGGCGCCGGAGGAGCGAAACTGGTTATCTGGGATAATTGCTGGCCTCCCACCCCCCAGTGATCTTCCTGGTGTTGAAACAGAGGTACCTGCCAAATTTGAACAAAAACTAATGAGAAATGAACGCTCGGGGCCAAAACCGGGCAATTCGGGATCCCGAAAATGGGCTGCAGGTGCCGGAAATGGTGTTCAGCAGCGAAGTGGGTATCTGCGACCCCAGTGTCCCTCGGAATAACAAAACAGAGGTTCCTGCCAAAAATCAGAGAAAACTGATGCAAAATGAATGCTCGGGGCCAAAACCGCGCGGTTCGGGGTTCCGAAAACCGGCTATGAGCACCGAAAGTGGCATACGGCCACGAAGTGCGCATCGGGGGCCCCAGTGTGCTCTGTTATGATGAAACAGAGGTACATGCCAAGAACCGGAGAAAACCGATGCGAAATGAATGCTCGGGGCCAAACCGCGAGGTTCGGGGCCCAAAAACTGGCTGTAGGCACCGAAAGTGGCATACGGCCACGAAGTGGGCATCGAGGGCCCCAGGGTTTCTCAAAATGATAAAACAGAGGTATGTGGCAAGAACCGGAGGAATCGGAGACGGTTGGGCGGTCCCGAACCGAGGCACCCGGCCTGACGGCTCCGAGAACCGGGAACCGGGCTCCGAAATGGGCAAAATGACCTACGGCCACGAAATGTAGCTCACGGACACCGGGAGATAGTCTACAGGACTACTCCCTTCCCTCAGGAAAGAAAACAGAGAAAACCAAGCCTGGTTCGCAAACCGAGACAAGGCACAGAAGAGGATTCGGAAGTTCGGAGGCAGGGCGCGCGGCCGCGACTCTGGGACTTCTGAACGAGCACAGTATGCAACATCACCGAGCGCTCAACCGGTGACGTCTGAGTCTTAAGGTCGGTCAAAAATGGGGTGTCTACACATATCTACTTTTTTTTATCAATGCATCTAAATCTACTGCAGTGTGACTTAATGTTACATCCCAAACTATGTTGAATTATAGGGTTGCACACTACTTTGTGCTATATTCTTGCAGAAATTTGGTAACTGGCAACTAGGTCATATTTAATTCTGCAAGGAAAAATAAAGGGAAATATATGTTACCATTTACATCAGAGAAAAAAAACCAATGATACACCACAAGGGAAGCAAGTAATAAATAAAGGATTAAGTCTGTGTACTTGCACAACGTATTCAAATATAAAGCCCTATGTCTTTAGATACTTGGCTGCAGAATTAGCTGCTATGAACATCAAAATGACACTCCAGCTAAGTAACGGGGCAGGAGCCTGATAGACAGCAAGGATTGCTCTTTGATAGCTTGGTTTACTGTGTTCAACAGCTACTATAGTATAATTTTCTGCATGACCAGTGGCGTATGCGTAAGAGTGAAATCAAGATCGGTTAGCAGCAGGTGATCAGGGGTTCAAGTGAAGGTGAAAGGATTTGAACATAGAGTTGAGAGTGGTATCTAAGAAGCTAACTTATTATCTCTCTGTTGTAAAATTTAATTGATGAATTACTTTTTTTAGGCAACACTTTTTTCCCCCTTTTATAGACAACATCTTAAATGAATCATGAATCATGAAAGCGTATAAAAGTTTTGGGATGTGATGTTATTGTGCTTTGATTGAATTATATGTGATGACTAAAAAGAAAACTGTTTTTGAAAATTTTAAATTAGTTTGTCTTACTGACTTTTAAAATTTTTAATCCAATGATACAGATGTACAAATAAACAGAGCTCTTACAGTGTTGCTTCAGAAAGCGGAGGTCGCCTTTTGTTCATAAGCTCATGTCTCTCTATGAATCCTTGCTGCTTGAGATCATAAAGTTGAAATGAAACTGCAAGGGAGAAAAATTTAGGTTAATTGAATAGAAATCAAATCAAAATCAAAATCAAAATCAAAAATAAAAACCCTAGAAATCAAAATCAATACTCTAGAAATCAAGTCAAAATCAAAGAGAGGTGAGAGAGGAGAAACTGAATTCATCGAATAAAGGATGCAATCCTAGGCTCTCATCGAATTAATCCATGGCTCTCACCGAATTAATCCAAGGCTCGGAATTAGAATCAAATGCCAAGCTCGGAATCAATCGATTGGTGCTCGTGTAACTAACATCATCGGAGGGGCAGTGGCTGGTGGTGGTTGCTGGTGGTGCTGGTGGCTGGTGGTGGTCGCTGGTGGTGCTGGTTGTCGCTGGAGAGAAAGGAAAGAGAAGGAGAAGAGAGAGAGAGAGAGAGAGAGAGAGAGAGAGAGAGAAATCACGTATTGACACAGAAAATCAATTGGAAAGTCTTCTTGTTGCCTTGAACCCTAATCAAACCAATCATTTATATTACTATTCTCCCCCTTTTTTTTTCCTTCCAATTTTTGGTAAACTGCTGCTTACTTCATATGTTTATTCAGTAATGCTCCCTACACCCAGTGGGGGTCGCACCCCCAGTGAGGTGGCGAGCCCCCACTGGCCGACATCCAAAAAAAAAAAAAAAAAAAAAAAAAAACTGCTTTTTCTCGGCCAACCCGCGCCCGACACCTCACTGGGTGTCACCCCCTACTGGGGTAGCAATCTTTTTCCATGTTTATTCAAATATACGATACAAATATGTGTAGAGATTTATTGTTATATTTTATTTTTATGTTTGTATAAAAATCTTAAAATTTTGCTATTTGGATAAAAATTTAAAAATACAAAAAGAGAATGTGATTGAAATTTAATTATATTTTATTCATATTTTATTTATTTATTTTTTAGTAATTTTTTAAAGTAGTTAAAGTTGGCTTTTTTTTATAAAATTTATAAATATTTTTTAAGTTTTTTTTAAAAATCAATAAATTCAAAAAAAATATAAAATTTAATACATTTCATATATATTATATTTTATTATATTTTTTTACAAATATTTTATTTTTTAGTTGTATTCAGATTAGGCACATCTAAAAAGTAAAAAATAAATAAATTATTAAAAGAAGGAAAGATATCAAATCAAGGTAATTTAAAAAAAAAAAATAATTACAAATTAATGAGAAGTCATATAAATATTAATTATTAAAATTATAAATTTTTTCATGAATATGTAATTTTTTTTCTCAAAATCCCACTAAGTGCAATTATCCCTTAAAAGAGACACTAAATTATAAAATAACATATAAATTATTTTTTTCGTTGTCTTCAATTAAGAAAATGTAAGGTGAGAAGTTTTGTTAGAAATTGTTAGCTTTTTTAAATAAAATAAAAAAAAATCGGATTGAAATTTTTTTTAATGAAAGTTTTCACGACATGCTAATACATGCCGTGTAAAGTTATAATATTTTACGACATGAAATGTATGTCGTCTTAAGTACAAATATTTTATGACATATTTTGTATGCCGTGAAAATATACATTTTTTACGGCATGCTTTTGCATGCCATAAAAAAATTCTTGATTGAATTTTTATTTTTTTTTGCAAAAGTTTCACGACATGTTAATGCATGCCGTGTAAAGTTATAATATTTTATAATATGAAATGTATGTCGTCTTAAGTGCAAATATTTTACGACATATTTTTGTAAGTCGTAAAAACATACATTTTTTACGGCATACTTTTGCATGCTATAAATATATGAATCAACGACTTACATGGTATGTATGCTGTTATTGACAAAACATTAACGGCTTGCAAAAAAAAAAATGCCGTAAAATGTACTAACTACGACATGCATTTAATGCATGCCGTAAACATGATGCCGTGAATAGTTAGTTTTGTTGTAGTGAGAAAGCAACATTTCTTAATGTGAAGTTGGTGATGTTATTTGAATAACACAATAAGAGCCTCCAAGGGTGTTTTAGTAATTGTGGCATCAATGAGACTTATTAGAATATAAGAAAATGATTTGAAGTAAGTAGAACATATAAATATCCCAACTTTTAAAAGGATCACGAGTTAAGGAATTTTCAAAATTATCTTAACTCAACGTGTACATGTATTTTTTGGTATTTTCAAGTTTAACATATTTGACTTAAATATTATATATATAGGAATATTTATTCATAAATCCCTCTTTTCACATACTTATTTTTCATACAGTCTAAATTATTTTCTTATATTTCAATAAGTCTTATGGGTGACATAGTTATGAAAATACCCTAATAATATAATAGGGTGAAGTGCGTATTAATGTTTGCATTCACAGTGTGAATGCTTCATGATGTGAACAGTCTGTCAATGTGAACATTCACACTGTGAAATTTATTTAATGTGATTGTTCACATCACCAAGTTGCTAAAGATTAAAATATTTGTAAAGGTACAATTGTGTATAAAATACCTTAAATATGATAATTAGGATTTAGCGGATTAAACATCTAAAGTAATATGACTTATTGGAATATTAAAATATCTTTCAAAGATGATTTTCTAATAAATTTTCCATATTATATATTTATATAATGTTTTAAAATAGTTAAGATATATATTGATCAAATCACAAATGTTTTAAAGGAGGTAAGATTAAATATCAAATATATTACTATATTGATTAAAGGACCACTAATTTTATGACATGTGCATTTTTATAATTTTAAAATTTTAAAAATGTATGGACACTTTTGAAACTCACCCAATAACATTTTTATAATTTTAAAATTTTAAAATGTATGGACAATTTCACGACCAAATGGTATGTAGATGTGACAGCTTGAAAAGCGTTAAGGGTGTGCGGCCGAGGATTATGTTATAAGTAGAGGGACAGTCGACAACAAGGAAAGTGAGTAACTTGGTGGCTTGCCGTGGATACTCTTCGATGGTGATGGGGAGATCGATGGAGCCTATGGAGGTCACCCGATCCCCTGTGAAGCCGACCAACGGGGTTTGAAGAGGGGACAATCTTTCTTCTCCGACCTTGAGCTGGCGGTAAGCGTTAAGGAAGATGATGTCTGAAGAGCTGCCGTTGTCGATAAGCACCCGTCTAACTTTGTAATTGGACAGGAGAGCAGAGATGACGAGGGGGTCATCGTGAGGGTAATGGATGCCTGTGCAATCGGCCTCCATAAAGGTGATGGGTTCCATCCACTGTTTGGGGTTTTTGAAGGGGTGGTCCAATGTTGTGATTTCCTTGTCGGAGCCCTGCCTGATTTTTCCGAGTTCGGCTCGCTGGGCCGAATGGAATGGTCCCCCGCATGCAAGGCCGCCAGTAATGACTCTGATCTCTCCAACCGAGGGAACAAGGTTGCCTTGTGCTCGGGGTTGTGGTGGGGTCCGATCATTGCGTTGATTAGATTGTGCAGATTGTCGGGGAGGAGTGCGTTAACGGTTGCCCCCTGTAGGTTCGGTCCTTGGCCGTTGCTGGGGACGAGCTGCCGTGAACCGACTGAGGCGCCCCTGGCATATCAAGCTCTCTACCTAGTCTTTAAGGTTAATATATTCCTCTATGTTGTGGTCGTGGTCCTGATGGAAACGGCAATATTTGGATTGATCTCGCCGGTTAGAAGGAGACCGCGACGGTTATGGCCATTTCAAGTCGCAATCTTGTTGAATCTGGTTCAAGACTTGTTCCAAGGGGAAATTGAGGGAAGTGTACCGTTCGAACCGACTGGGTGGTTGGGTAGATGCTGATCGGTCAGCTCGAGCAGCTCGGTCGGTATACTGAGGTGTTTGCTGTGTATATTGGGTGGTTCTGGTTTCAGATTCCTTTCTCTTCTCCTTGGGGGTTGGGTTTTTAGTTTTAGTATCTTGGCAGGCTGCCAGAGAATCTTTGGCATTCATATATTTTTGGGCTTTGGAAAGGAGGGTGGCCATGGAGGTTGGAGGGTTTTTGGATAGGGAGAAAAGGAAGTCGGATGATCGTAAACCAGCCATGAAAGCCATGAGAATGACCTTGTCGTCGTTTTCTGCCACCTGTAAGGCTTCGGTATTGAAACGGGTGACGAAACTATGTAGTGACTCCCGCTCCGTCTGACGAATGTTGAGGAGCTGAGTCGCCAGGCGCCGCTGGCGCTAAGCACCAATGAAGTGGCTAAGAAAGGAATCACTTAGGTGTTGGAAAGTAGAGACGGAGTCCGTCGGCAGTTGACTAAACCACGGTCAAGCCGACCCCTTAAGTGTTACGGGGAAAGCTCGACACATGATCTCGTCAGGAAAAGCATGTTGGATCATTAGGGTCCTGTAAGTCTCCAGGTGGTCAACTAGGTCCGTTGTGCCGTCAAAAGAGTCAATCGAGGGCATTTTAAACTTAGGAGGGAAGGGTTTGTCCCTGATGGAGGTGACAAACGATGAATTGGCTGTTGTGGAGGTTTATTCTGTATGTTCTGCATGACTCCTTGAAGTTAAAGTTTCAGGGCTCGGAGTTCCGCATCCCAGATAGGAACATTGTCACCACCAGAATGCAATGGAGGCTGGACAATACTGGCCTCTCCCTCGGGAGCAGGTGCTTGGACTAACGGATGTAGACCCCGAGGTGGCAGGTTCATATCTTGGGGTGGGGGTCGGAAACCCTCCTAGTTAGAGAGGTAGGCTTGTTGAAAGGGATGGCTCGGGGTTGGTTCTTGGTTAGGTGGGATATCTTGTGGTGGTGGGGGAGGCACAGGGAGGTCTCGCTAGAGCAAAGCATTGATCAAGGCTTGGTTTTGTTCGGCTAAGCGGTTGATGCTGTTGGTGAGTTTTGTGAAATACTGAGGTGGGTTGTTTGGGTTAGGAGGGTCGGCTTGGAGGTTGGCAACGTTGTGTTGAGAAGCCATGGATCTCGTTGTGACCATCCACCTTGGCGGGTGGCATGAAGGAATTATCGAGAACGGGTCTCTAGCAACAATGAGCACAATTGTCACGCGGAGTGAAAGGTTCCCACAGACGACGCCAGCTGATGTTACAACTTGTCCCTGAGGGACGGGTCGGGCTGATCCACGCCTCCCACACCGTCGTCCGGTCACCGGGCCCACTGAGAAACCTACACAAGAGTCCAACGGGGAACGGGAGTCCCCCAGCGAACCCTCCGATAAGCAAGTTAGAAAAGAGAGACTAATGGAATGTAGAGATAGATGGATGATAGAGAACTTAACCTTTTTTTTGTCTTAGAAACCTGCTTATATCCTTTGTTCATCATTTTCTTGTCCACTCCGACCTTTCATGTTAACTGAAAGTCTATGTTCTAGCTTGCCTTGTTCATGGTGAGGCCGTTCTGTTCCGTCGTGAAGGGGTTATCGCATTAAATGCTGCAAGGGACCTCATTAGTGGCTGATGTATGGTGCAATAACTCTGTAGAATCTTTGTCTGCTTATGTGGCTGGTTCTTCTCTTGACAAGTGTTTAGATGTCATTAGTTCTTGATGCAACGTTGGGTTCCAATAACGTTGGGCTTTAGTGTTTGAATTATGCATTGGGCTTTAAGTGGTGGGCCAAAAGCCCCCGTGGGTCCACCTATGTCATAGATGATGGAAGGCAAACCGGCGAAGTCGTTTTTAAATTTCAAAGAAATTTGGAGAGTATAGAAAGCAACATTTCTTAATGTGAAGTTGGTGATGTTATTTGAATAACACAATAAGAGCCTCCAAGGGTGTTTTAGTAATTGTGGCATCAATGAGACTTATTAGAATATAAGAAAATGATTTGAAGTAAGTAGAACATATAAATATCCCAACTTTTAAAAGGATCACGAGTTAAGGAATTTTCAAAAATATTATCTTAACTCAATGTGTACATGTATTTTTTGGTATTTTCAAGTTTAACATATTTGACTTAAATATTATATATATAGGAATATTTATTCATAAATCCCTCTTTTCACATACTTATTTTTCATACAGTCTAAATTATTTTCTTATATTTCAATAAGTCTTATGGGTGACATAGTTATGAAAATACCCTAATAATAATAGGGTGAAGTGCGCATTAATGTTTGCATTCACAGTGTGAATGCTTCATGATGTGAACAGTCTGTCAATGTGAACATTCACACTGTGAAATTTATTTAATGTGATGGTTCACATCACCAAGTTGCTAAAGATTAAAATATTTGTAAAGGTACAATTGTGTATAAAATACCTTAAATATGATAATTAGGATTTAGCGGATTAAACATCTAAAGTAATATGACTTATTGGAATATTAAAATATCTTTCAAAGATGATTTTCTAATAAATTTTCCATATTATATATTTATATAATGTTTTAAAATAGTTAAGATATATATTGATCAAATCACAAATGTTTTAAAGGAGGTAAGATTAAATATCAAATATATTACTATATTGATTAAAGGACCACTAATTTTATGACATGTGCATTTTTATAATTTTAAAATTTTAAAAATGTATGGACACTTTTGAAACTCACCCAATAACATTTTTTTACTTATAAAAAAGTATAGATTTATAAATTCAAAAATGTAATAAATTTGTATTGAGAACCTAATAAGGTTTGTCAAAGATGAAAAATATTTTTTGGATTTTTTTTTTGTTGATACATTGAAGACTATTGTCAGGAAAGAAAGTTTTGTTCATATGACAAAACTCAAATCCTTCATCAATTTAATTTCACTATCCAAATTATTGCAGTTTTAGATGTTTATGTGTCCATCAAATTAACTCTATAAGTTGTTCTGCGCTGGCGGTAGGTTTACTTCATCATTGAAATAGAAATTCTGCGTCTTTCGAAGAGAAATTCGTCCTTAGGATACAAGGACTACTATGTGTGTGAATTTTTCCTTTAATCCATAATTTCCCTGCTTTCAAATTTTGAATGCCCTTTAGGTCTAAATCCAAGTGTCAAACTTTGAACCTTATAGACAAACATAAGTTCACTATCAATTTTTTATGTGCGACATGAGAACATACTAACTTGTAGGAAACTTACCAAACAAGCATTATGTACATGAAGCTCACTTTGGTGTCAACTTCTCATTCATCCGTAAAAAGTTTTGAACACTCAAGTACATATTCTGAATAATCACATGAAAACATTTGTGTCATCACTCGGACCCATCAGAAAAGGCGTGTGGGTACTACTCAAATTCTATTTTAAAATTTTTCAAAAACCATTTTTTTCTAACAAGATTTAGAAACATTTTGATCAAGCATTGTATATGGATTTGATTGTCTCAATTGTTTAATACCATATAAATTTAGTTGTTTATCACACCATAGATACGAAAATTGTTCTTGATTTACAAGTAATTTTTGTAAGTGATCACCACAAGTAAATGAGACTGAACAATCTTCCTTTTCCACTTTGTTTTAACAGTCTTATAAGCACAACAATGTCCTGTAATGTGGCCTGCTTCAAAAGATTGGAACTCCCGCTTGAGGGATCCAAAATAGATCAAATGATTACTGTGAGATGGTTTTATCCATGGACACAATTATCATATCCACAATCCACTTTCTCACTTGAATGGAAGAGAGGAACTGCACACAGAATTCTTTGTCCTCATTCTCTTATATCTTTGTATAAACTACCTAATCGTGTGATTAAAAAATAAAAAAATAAAAAAAGTTAAAGATTTAGTCTTGAGGAACTCTAATATAACAAAAATAACATAGCTAGCTAGGCCAATCAGGCTGCTAAATACAGTATATTTAAAAGCACAAATAGATCTAATAATTTATGATTCCCCAAAATAGGATAACAAGATTAGAATGATAAAATGTAACTAATTAAGCTCTCCAAGTAATGGTGTGAAGAGCCACCTTGTTTTAAGCAAAAGCCTACTTTCTCCTTTAGGCACAGTATTCTCTCCCTCTCCTCTTCCCCTTCTTTCTCCACCATTAGTCTTCTAATTGCCTTCTCAACCACCCCCCTCTCCATTCCACTCTCAAATTGCAATCCAATTCTCCAGACATCGCTTACATATCTTGCGTTCACCATCTGATCACCAAAACACGGAGAACATATCATTGGAACTCCCTCACAAATGCTCTCCAACGTCGAGTTCCATCCATTGTGAGTCCAGAAACCTCCTGTAGCAGGATGAGCCAGCACTTCCTGTTGGGGAGTCCATTTGACAATGTATCCCCTTCCACCAGTTGTCGCCATGAACCCACTTGGTAGTGGCTCAAGCCATTTTGAACCGCGGACTAATCCAGGCCGAACCACCCACAAGAAGGGTTGCCCACTATTGGCTAGCCCCCAAGCCATTTCCAAGAATTCTGCTTCATCCATTGATGCAATACTCCCAAAGCTCACGTATAGTACAGACTTTGGTGGTTGTGTGTCCAGCCAAGAAATAGAGCTTTTGTCTTGTGCTAGCAGGCTGCTTGAGGAGGCAAGGAAGTAGTTGTGAAATGGACCTATTGGGAAACTTGGGACAGGGAAGACTTGGCGGACTGTGGCCAATGTAGATTGTTCAAGGTCTTCCATGGAATTCCAAATGATCCCTGAAGAGGCCTTGGTTTCTTTTACCATAGATCCAATTAACTTGTAGAAAACCTCATGATTGCGCGTACTGATTGTTGGAAGGTCCTTGACTTTGAGTGGTGGCAGCTCTAGCACGGGTGATTCTAATTGGGAATCTGAAGAAACAAAGAATGAAGAAACAAAAATTAATGAACCAATGAGTAACTAAAAACTAAGAACTACAAACTACAAACTACGGAGTCCATATAAGAAAAAATGAGAACTTAGCATCCTTTTAAAAATATATATTGGACTAGTTTTGAGAGTTTATTAGAAGCTCCATCTCAAGCACACATTTGCTCAAGCTACCAAGTTTGTTGTAAATGTTAATCATGGTTGTTAGAATTGTGTGATCACTGCTCGATTTATACGATTCAAAATGATTTTCAAACAAAACGATTTGAATCACATAATTTTGATTAGAAATTTATCAAAAATTGAGTTGATCATGTAATTCAATTTGTGATTCACTGTGATTTGGTTATATTATTGTTTTTGTTTGCATCGGAACAATATCGGTTTTGCTTCTCTACCAAGAAATGAAAAAGAGATCATTTAATTGTATTTATATTCATGATTTATACATTATTAGGTTCTTTGTAGCAATCCCATTAGACAAAAATACCATTTAATTATAATTGCTTTCGTTTTTTTGTATCTATAAGGATATGAGAGTTTAGATGTGAATCCAACCCACGTTGTGCCTAAGTAGAGGAGCTTGTGCTGACACTTGGTATCTTGATTTGAGCAATCCTTGTTTGCCTCTTCGCAGGCTACTGTTGATGAACTGCTGAAGCAGTTTTTTGTGCGCTCGAGCGGTGAAATGGTTCATTCAGTATCTTAGCACGTGGTCTAAACTTTTGAGAAGCATGTTTTACCGCTCGAACAGTAGATGTTACACTCGAGCAGTTGGCCTATATGTGTGTGCATTGCCTTTAGTCACACCGCTTGAGCGATCTTCGTGGCTTTGTTTAGTATAAAGTGCACCGTTTGCTTGTTTTAAGGTTTAACTTGTCCAGATTCTTAGTAAGGAGACCAACCAAAGTACTCTATATTAGAGGGTGTTTATATATTGGTTTCCTTGATGAATAGAGAGTGATTGATGGATCTACAAATTACATATTGACAATCATCAAGGAGTTTTAGTTTATTCTTTCATTCACAAAAAAAGAGGTATTTATCAGTGGATTTCGGAGAACTTGGGACTGAAGCTTTAGTGGATTCTAGAGTGGCTCATCATCGTGGACTCAACATCGGCGTTGTGGATTCAACGTTGAGGAGAAGACTGTGATGGAAAATGCACATCAAATTCAGGTCAATTTGGGCATCGATTCACTAGAAAATTGAGGATTCTCGTGTGTAATTCTTTTGTCTTCTTAGTGGATTATTTTGTGATTATAGTCCGCATTTTTTTTTTAATCACAATTGGAGGTGCTCCAATTGTGATTTTTTTTCCACCTTATATCATTGTGCTGATTTATCATTGTTTGTTTTGTAAATATAATTCAATTCTCTTTTAATTGGATTAGATCTACTTGTGTTTGATTGGAAATTGCTATTCATTGTTCAAGATTAAATCTTAATTATAAATCAATATCTCAGGGTTTTCAAGGATTTTCACACATACACAATTTAAGTTATATTGATATTTATTGCATTACTGTATTTATAGGGTCATAGTATACACACCTTTTTTGAGATGTGTACTATATGCAAGTTATAACATTTGTAGTGTTAATTACTACAACTGTCATAACTAAATTTTTTTTAGTTATAACTAAAAAAAAATAATGAGTCATAACTAATATCACAATAAATCATAACTAAATTATAACTAGCACCACAATAAGATCATAACTAAAAATCACAAATATCATAATTGAGTCATGTGTTACACTGCCAAAATGGATTGTCTGCATCATAGAATTTTCCATATATATATATATATATATATATTATTAAAATAAGTCAACCTTATTAACAATTCCATATGATTCACGCTTCATTATTTAAGTAAAACAGTTCACGATTGAATTCACTATTTTTTTTTTTTTTTGATCAGCGAAGAAAACGGAACTTTATTGATGAAGACCGAATAAAGAAATACATCAATAAAGAAGAAGGGGAAGGGGAAGGGGAGTGCAAAGAGCATCATAGCGAAACAAAACAATCCCAACTAGGTTGGCACTGTTGAGATCGCCCAATCATATGCTAGCACACCGCCTAGAGATGGTGAGTTGGTGAGTAACCAACCACAATCAACAAATCCAAACCAAAAATACAACCGAAATGTAAAACATGCCAAAGCCAACAGATAGAAATACTAAAAACCAGCCAAAAAACAAAACAAAGACAGCAATAAAGCCCTCTGCTGGAGCATCCAGACAGTAGACCACACACACTGGCAAGAAGCAGACCATCAGTCAGGCAAGTAGATCAGCACCATTATTCTTGCAGCAGCTACCAGCAGAGGATGGAGAAGCTACCAACCAGCCACCATTCATCCAAGCACACAAAAGCTCCTATGCTAACACAGGACCACCTTTCAACCAAGCCCACAAAACTCCTTTGCTAACAGAGGGCATATGACACTCAGCAGGCCTCTGCACTGCCTTCACAGACCAGAACCAAGCTGATACATACCACTCTGCATACATACCAATCTGCTTCATACCCATCTGCTACCAATCTGCATGATGACAGAATTCCAAAGGAGCTTCACTGGAGCTAGAGGAGGAGGTTCAGACCAGACTACTACAAACCAATCTGCTACTTACCACACAACTACCAATCTGCATAATGACAGAACATCCATACACCTATGAGATACAATCTCTCACCTGCTTCAAATTTGCGACAATATCATGCACTGTGTAATTCACCCCTTTCACATATGCCTTGATCCATAATGCAATTCTTACTTTCAATAGCTCTACTACCTGTGCAAAATCTGCATTACCATTGTTAAATAAGTATTCATTCCTAAGTTTCCATAAGGACCAAAGCATGGCCAAAGGGACCACCTTCCAAATATTGAACTCATTCTTCCTTAATTTCATACCAGACCACCAGTTAAGCAAAATAACCACATATCCTGGTGTTACCCACTGCACTTCTCACCAGTTTACCAACTCAGACCATAACTTCCATACCAATGGGCATAAAAGCAACACATGATTTATGGTTTCTACCTCTGCTTTGCAAAATACACACAGGGGGCTGACATTGACAGGTATAGCTCAAATCCTTTGCATAAATTCTACTGTTTTGAGTCTCCTTTTCCAAGCTAACCAGTTGAAGAACTGAGCCTTGGGGGGTGCTGCATTTTTCCACAGGAACTTTGAAATGGGAACCGTGGATCCATTAACTAATTCCAACCTTTTCCACACTGAGGCCACAGAGAATATTCCAGAATTACTTGCTCTCCACAAACAGTTATCCTCAGTTTGAGGATTTAGATTAGGTACCTCTGCTAGTAATACATTTAGCCTATGAACTTCCTCCTCCTCCCAAGCTAAAAGTGATCTTCTAAATGCCAACTTCCAATCATTGCCCGGCCCTTTCCGGTGGTAAAAAAACTGCAAGGAACCTTTCTTCTCCACTGATAAACTAAACAGTCTAGGAAATTCACTCCTAAGACTCATATCATTGAACCATCTATCCGTCCAAAAATGAATCCTTTCCCTATTTCCCAAAATAATCCTGAATTTTTGTGAGAAAAACTCTGCCACTACACTGTTTGCTGAAACTAATGATGCAATGTCCTTCCATGCTGTAGATACCATTGCAGCTGACACTGGTTCTGGTTTCCACCTACCTCCAATCCCACCATATCTGCTACATACCACCATTTTCCATAGTGACTGTTGTTGATGACCATACCTCCACCACCATTTTATCATTAAACAGACGTTAACATCACTGAGACTTCTCACACCCAACCCCCCTTGGGCTTTACTTTTACGCACCTCCTTCCATTGAACTAAGTGAATTTTCCTTTGAACTTCAGAACCGCCCCACAAGAAGTTTGATTGAATCCTATCAATTGTTTTAGCAACACCAACAGGCAATTTGAAGATAGATAGAAAATACACTGGAAGATTTGACAATCCAGACTTAATTAGGGTCACTCTGCCGGCAAAGGACAAGAATCTCCTCTTCCAAGATGCTAATTTCTTTTTAAACTTCTCCACCACTGGTTTCCAAGTACTTTTTTTTCCTTGGATTGGCCCCTAAAGGTAAGCCAAGATATGACAAAGGTAGACTCTGGCTGAGGCAATTCAGGTTGTTAGCAAACTCCTTAACTAACTCCTCTTCCACTCCAATTCCACAAACAATACTTTTATGAAAATTAATCTTGAGGCCTGACACGACTTCAAAACACCTCAAAATTCTTTTAAGCACCCTGATTTCATCCCAATTGGCTTCACAAAAAATAATAGTGTCATCTGCAAATTGTAAATGAGAGATTTTCAATTCTTGATGACCAACTGAAGCTCCTCTGATCATCCCCTTTTCTTTGGCTCTCTCTAACAGAATATTTAGACCTTCTGTAACTATAGTAAAGAGGAAAGGCGATAGTGGATCTCCTTGCCTTAAACCCCTCTGAGGAGAAAACTCTGTTGTGGGTGACCCATTTATAAGCATTGAAATCCTTGACGTAGAAATGCAGGACCTAATCCAACCCACCCATTTATCTCCAAACCCAAAATTTTCCATCATTGACAACAAAAACTCCCAGTTAACTGAATCATAGGCCTTCTCAAAATCCAATTTAAGAATGATTCCTTTTTTTTGGATTTTCTCCACTAATCCACCACTTCATTTGCAATTAAGACCCCATCAAGGATGCATCTACGAGAAAGAAAACCAGTTTGAACCTCTCCTATGATTTTTGGGGTTAGTGTTGAGTTACCAAATACTAATAACAAGATTATGAATCAAAAAAGATCATGGGAAAAATAAGGTTAGAACTAGCAATGTGTTCGGATCTAGCAGCTAAATTCAAACAAAATAAAAACCCATTATCCCAATAAATTTTTTGTTATTTTTTTTATGTGCTTTGCCTTTTTGTCAAATCTAATTAGACCAAACTAACAATATAATAATGGACACTTAGTCCAAATATTCAAATTTAAATTTTCTTTGATTAAAGGCTAATACTCTAAATTATTTTGTTCACGAGGACAAATCCTTATAAAATGATGGCCAAACTATCCCATATATATATATATATATATATATATGTATATTATATACAAAATGACCAAACTACCCCCAGGTATATATATTATACAGGGTAAATTACACTGACACCCTCTGAGATTTAGTCCAATTACATCCAACTCCTTGACGTTATGGAAATTACATTCTCAGCCCTGTAATTAATAGTCTCATTTCACAAACCCTCTACTCATACAAAAGACAACAACTCCTAATAGAAAAGTAGAGGAAATTATATTATAAAAAAAAGTAAAGTAAAGAAAAGAAAAAATAAAAACAAAAATAAAAGAAGTAAAGCAGAGTAAGAAAAGAGAGAATATATGAATTCAATATCTTTATTCTGTCTAAATAATTACAATGACAGAAGGGTTAGTGTAATTTCCAAAACATCATGAGATGATATGTATTTAATCCAAATCTCAAGGGATGTAAGTGTAATTTATCCTTTTTTTTTAATGTATATTAATTTCAATTTAATTATTTTCATCAAATTTAAACTCAATTTTTTAAATTAAGCTTGACTCAACTCAATTCATTTTAATTTTTGTTTTAACCACTCAACACATCAACCACATTACCTTAACATTTCCCATAACCTGAAAGTTTTACAATGATGAATGAACAAAAAAAAAAAAACCAACAACAATTGGGTGAGTTTTCTCCATCACTTCGCTTCCTTATTGTCTACTTGTATAACATTTTACAAAGAGAATCTTCACTTTCCAATTCTTTTGTTGATAAGAATCAAATGAGATAATTAATCAATTTTTCACCTATTATGGAAAAAAATGTTCAATATAATATATATTCTAAAATCACAATAGTAGTGATAAAATTTATTCAAAAACTCTTTGTGCTAAGATTTTTTTCTTTAATGAATCACAATAATCCTTTTTCATTCTTGTAAATTATTACCACATATCTAGGGGTAGACCTAACATTTTGGTGTAGTAGGGACAAAATTTTATCAAGAATCTCTAAGTATTCTTATTTTTTATTTTATTTCAATTTATTTTTTGTGCAATTTGATCAAAAAGATCAAGAGATATGACAAAGAGAGGGGGGAAAATGAGTGATAAAAATTGACGGAAAAAAATAATAGGATAAATTGTATTTACATCCTCTGAGATTTGAGTTTAATACATATCATCCTCTAACGTTTGAAAAATTACACTAATCTCCGTATCATTGTAATTATTTAGACGGAATGAAGATATTAAACTCATGCACTCTCTCTTTATTGCTTTACTTTACTTCCTCTTTTTTTTTTTCTTTTTTTTTTTGCTTTACTCTTTTTTTTTCAATGTAATTTCCTCTATTTTTGTATTAAGAATTGTTGTCTTTTATATAAGTAGGGGGTTTATGAAATGAGACTGTTAACCATAAGAGTGGGAATGTTATTTCCAGAACGTCAAGGAGTGGGATGTAATTGGACTAAACCTCAAGGGGTGTCAGTTTAATTTACTCTATTATACATGGTCAAAACACACACACACACACACACACACACACACACACACACACACACTCTCTCTCTCTCTCTCTCTCTTCACCTCCATGATCGCTCGTCATCATCGCATTCACCTCCAATGTTGCTCATCGTCGTCACCATCGAGCCGTCTTGACCTCGACTCCTTGTCGTCTCTACTTCACCCCACGATCCTCTCTTTCTCTCTTTGCCATTTGCATTTGTGAAACCTGCAAATCAAGCCATTGAACAAAGAGTTCTAGTGGCGTCAAGTATGGTCATCACCATCCATCAAAATCGCAAACCCAAATCTAGGCGACTTATCGACGGCGACAATGTTAGTCTCTCGACCTCTCGTCGAATCTCTACAAGATCGATCAAATCAAGGTTGACACAAAGAACGACACCTTGAACATCATTGTTTCGAATGCCCTAGGGTTAGGGTTTTGCAAGATCCATGACAACTGCGGCAGCGGTAGTGAGGTAGTCTCTCTCTCTCTCTCTCTCTCTCTATTGTGTTTCACAAACAATCTGAGATTAGATTGCATCCTCAAACATATTTTCCTCTATATTTTCAGTTTTTTTTCTATTGTTTGTTGAATATTTTCAGTTTTTTTTTTTTTTCTATTTATTTGTTGATGTTGATGTTATTGTTGTTGATGTTGATGATGATCATCATGAACCAGATATTTGAAACAATAGATTAAAAAATTTAAACAGATAAAAAAAATGAAACAGATATTTGAGTTTCAGTAGATTATTGTTGGTTCTTTGATGGTGTTAAATGGAGGCATACTATCATATATACATAGATGTACAGTTTTTTTTTTTTATTGATTGGAAATTCATATATATATATATATATTACAGATATTTGTTTCTTGTAGATACACCCACCTCTAGATGCTTTATGTTGCTTTGTTTTCCTGTTGTTATAATGTGTGTGTATATGTATGCAATATAATCATCATTATTATGGTTATTCTCTTGCAAATCACCAATGAGTCCTAGTAAGAACATGTTAAGACGGATCATTCAGGACCGAACTCGCCTTTATTCAATTTTTGGATTTGTATTTTTTTTTTTTTTTTTTTTTAAATGGTAGCTTCATTTTGTACACAAATAATAGATATTCTCTATGTGTGTGTGAGCACACGCATTTGACAATGTTTGAGACACTACGCTAAAACAGGGCATTAACGGCAGTTTTTTTAATGGCGGTTTTCGTTACCACCATTAAAGATACTATTAACGGCGGTAACGAAACCGCCGTTAATGTATCTGTAACGGCCGTTTTGTTACCGCCGTTAAAAAAATCGCCGCTAAAGTATCTTTAACGGCGGTAATGAAACCCTCTTTTAACGGCGGTAACGAAACCGCCACTAAAAT
This sequence comes from Camellia japonica, assembly GCA_030407325.1. Lineage (NCBI taxonomy): Eukaryota > Viridiplantae > Streptophyta > Magnoliopsida > Ericales > Theaceae > Camellia > Camellia japonica. Next base: position 1,283 of record JAPPVO010008163.1, on the reverse strand, counting down.
CCTCTTTTAATGGCGGTAACGAAACAGCCGCTAAAGCCCTCTCATTACCGCCGTTAATGACGGCGGTCTTTGCCGGCGAAACTCCGGCAAGTGGTGACCACGCGCGGCTAGAGGTTGAATATGACCATCTACAATAAAGCAAAAGTAATGTTTAAATATTTATTTAGGGAATATATTTCATATAGAGTGGCTGTGCTAGAGTGGTTGGTATGTGTGGATTAGAGGTCACGAGTTCAAGACCTACTTGGGGGGTGCAAGAAGAGAGAATTACTTTTTTAAAAATTTGAACCTATCTACGGCGGTAAAGAACCGCCGTTTTTGGTCCTATATTACCGCCATTTTTGGTCGAGTTTTAACAACGGTAATTTACCATTTTACGACGGTTGTACCTTTTTCGATACGAGTATAAACGGCGGTCCTAAATTACCGTCGTTAAAGGCTTTAACAGCAGTTTTACATTCTTTAACGGCGGTAAAAAACCGCCGCTAAAGCCCAATTTTGGCGTAGTGAGAATGAATATTTTCAATAGATAAAATATCATCTGTGTGTGTGTTTGAGAATATGGGGGTAATAGATTTGTTCAAACAAATAATAAATTTATTAATAAAATTTGAACATATAATAAATTTGGACAGATAGATTCAAACAAATAAGTGGAAAAATTAAACAGATAATAAGATTTTGATAGATAAGTGAAAAAATTGAATAGATTGGACAGATATTTGAACAGGTAGGTTAAAAAAATTGAATAGATATTAAAATTTTTGAACAAATAGGGTAAAAAAATTAAACAGATACGAAAAATTCTGAACAGATAGGGAAAAATCTTGAACATATAGTCAACAAAAGTCAACCGATAAAAAAAGGTCAACAGATAAATTAAAAGATAAAATTAAAAACAAAATGTCTTTCAAAACAAAAAAAAGAAATTCTCACCAAGCTATTTCACAAATGGTAGATTTCTAACAAACAAAAAATATACACTGGACTTAATGCCTTAGACAATTGATAGAGTTGATTTTTAACAATTTTCTCTATAATAATGAATTAATGATTTTGATATATTTGAATCCCTGCTTGTGTCATATTCAATCCATACACATCCAAAAACTAACAACCCCACAATGTTTGTCTTGTATTCATGTGTTAAACTTTATTTGTTGTTTTGTGGAACATAATATTTGCGGTATATGCAATTATAGGAAGAGCCATGAAGAAAAAGACGAAAAGAAGATGATAATACATATCCAGATTCACCTGGGAACCATGTGACTCGAAATTAT
>JAPPVO010008162.1:0-21556 GCA_030407325.1 Camellia japonica | reverse complement strand
TAATGTAAAATGGGAAGGTGATTGCCTATGCTTCTAGACAACTCCGACCTCATGAAAAGAACTACCCAACACATGACTTTGAATTGGCAGCCGTAGTGTTTGCTTTGAAAATATGGCGTCATTACTTGTATGGGGTGACTTGCGAAGTATACACCGACCATAAAAGCTTGAAGTATTTCTTCACCCAAAAGGAGTTGAATATGAGACAGAGACGTTGGATGAAACTAATCAAGGATTATGACTTGCAAATCTTGTATCACCCGGGAAAGGCTAATACTGTGGCGGATGCCTTGAGCCGAAAATCTGGTGCAACTGTGTCGTGTTTGTTATCTAGCCGAAAAGACTTGTCAACCGACTTGGAACAAGATGGACTGACATTTGCTATCTCTGCCCAACCTGCTATCCTTGATGAGATTAAACAGAAACAGTGTGAAGATGAACACTTGAAGAAGATTGTAGAAGAGTTTGATTCGAAACCGAGGCCTGAGTTTATGTTTGAAAATGGTGTGCTGAAATTTCAGAACCGTCTTTGTGTGCCTGATTGTTATGATTTGAGAAAACGTGTTATGACTGAAGCTCACAGTAGTAAATTTGCTATGCACCCGGGGAACACGAAGATGTACCACAACTTGAAACAGAATTTTTGGTGGCCTGGAATGAAGAAGAGTATTGCAGACTTTGTGGCTAGATGTCTACACTGCCAACAGGTTAAAGTCGAACACCAACGACCTGCCGGTTTGCTACAACCACTCCCAATACCAGAATGGAAATGGGAGCACATCACCATGGACTTCATTGTGGGATTGCCTCGTTCTTCTCGAGGTATGGACTCTATTTGGGTTATAGTTGACCGTTTGACTAAATCTGCACATTTTCTGCCTGTTAAAATGATTTATAACGCTGATAGACTGGCTAACATTTATATGACGGAAGTTGTAAGACTGCATGGAGTGCCGGTGTCTATTGTATCTGACAGGGACTCGAAGTTTGTGTCAAGATTTTGGCAAAGTTTGCAATAGGCCTTGGGGACAGAATTGAGATTGAGCAGTGCTTACCACCCACAGACTGATGGCCAGACTGAACGAACTAACCAAACTCTGGAGGATATGCTCAGGATGTGTGTGCTAGATTTCCAGGGAAATTGGGAAGCTCACTTGCCATTAGCTGAGTTTGTGTACAATAACAGTTATCACTCAAGTATTGGAATGGCCCCTTACGAAGCATTGTATGGAAGGAAGTGTCGATCTCCAATATGTTGGGCCGAAGTTGGTGACAGACCTTTGTTGGGACCAGAACTTGTGCAAGAAACAACCGAGAAAGTGAAATTGATACAGCAGCGTTTGAAAACTGCACAGAGTAGGCAAAAGAGTTATGCCGATGTTCGAAGAAGAGAAAGAGAATATGAAGCAGGGGATCATGTGTTTATTAAGGTGACCCCGATGAAGGGTCAAACCCGATTTGGTGTTAAAGGAAAGTTGGCTCCGAGGTATGTTGGACCTTACGAGGTTCTTGAAAAGATCAATCCGGTGTCCTACCGAATAGCCTTACCTCCGGTGATGGAACATATGCACAGTGTCTTTCATGTATCGATGCTTCGAGAATATTTGAGGGATCCACTCCACGTCATCGAACCGACACATGTATTATTGAAGGATGACTACACCTATGAAGAAAGGCCTATTCAGATTGTGAACCGAATGATTAAGAGGCTGAGAAACAAGGAAATACCGTTGGTGAAGGTTGATTGGCAGAACCACGGGGGAACCTATGCAACTTGGGAAACCGAGGAGGACATGAAGAAGAGATATCCGGATTTATTTCCTCTAGACCCGATGTTGACTCCGAATGAAGGTAACTTGAGTTTGGGGACCAAACTCTTTTAAGGAGGGAAGACTGTAATAACCCCGACCCTGATTAGTGCTAATTGAGACTTAATTAAGCCTAATAATAATTAAGAGGAAATCTGGAATTTATTTGCGTGTGTATTGCATGAATTATGTGTTTTATTTGTTTGGTGTCGGAATATCTGTTCGCACTTTAAACTTTAAACTGCAAATTGGAAGCCTTATCGGCGCCCGATTTCGGAATTGATTAGCGTTTTGGGCTAGTTAGATTTTATGTGATTTTTATGGTAGGTTCAATTAGAATTTGATTTGGAACGTTTAAACCCGATTAAATAACAATTTAATAATGAGATTAGTATAATTACCATTATACCCTTGTTAGTGGGACTTGTAGGCAACATGTTTGAGCTCATTACACTTGAGCAAAACTATCTCCTCAACCTATTTTTTTTTGAACCCCAAAACCGACTAGAGAGAGAGGAGAAGGAAAATTGGTGTAGGATTGGGGATTTTGAATTCAACAAGTGTTTTGGCTTGCTTTTGAAGAGGATTGAAGAGGTGTGAGTGTGTGTTAGAACCTCCAGGCTTGACATTCTAGAGTTAAAGGTGAGAACTCATCTCCTCACTCTTGGGATTAAACTAGTTCTTGCATAATTTCATGGCATATAGGAGATTAAAGTCTAGATTGAGCTTGAATTTGTGGATTTGGGTAGTATACCATGCATGCATGTGCATATCTTCCATTTTTGAGGTTGTTCTTCCTAAATCTTCACATGCATGTCCATATTAAGGTTGAGAATCATGATTTTGACTTGTCTTTGGAGGATTAGGCTCATTTGAGCTTGCATTTAAAGCTTTGATGATGATTTAGTTCATGCATGTCATGTTTGTAGCTTGTTCATAAAATTGGTTTCAAATTTGGTTTGAACTAAACACCCTTGGGCTTTGGTTTCCTAATTTGAGCTTTGAATCATGTTATTCCATGTGTTTACAAGTGTTTTTCCAGAAATGAGCCCAAGAGGATCGGTTTTGATGCATTTGAGCTTGAGTTTGAGCTTGGAGGTGCAGTCTGGAATTTCCAGATTTCGATCTTCCGCTCGAGCGTAGGAAGGTCCGCTCGAGCGGAGAAATCACGCCCCCAGCACTTTGACCTGTTTTTCAGTCCGCTCGAGCGGAGAGATGCGCGCTCGAGCGGGGATTTCGAGCATCCAGTATATTGTTGACGTACGCTCGAGCTGAACAAGTCACGCTCGAGCGGGGAACATTTTTGCCTTTACGCTCGAGCGGGGGAAAACTACGCTCGAGCGGAACTCTGTTTTTCTGAAAATGTTTCTAAGGCATTCTTTTGCATCCCCATTCCATCCTAGGCATTCCTAGGCCATGATTAAGACACCATACTAAGGTTAAAAGGGTTAAGTACACACTTAGAATGGTTAACGTAAGTTTTGATACAATTAGAAGCACGTATTTCAGGTGTGTACTCGTGATGTGTTATGTAGGTCGTGTGCCGCATTCTGTTTGACCACTTGGCTCCACCTATCGGTTTCAACGCCCACTGTGAGTAATAACTTTGTAAAGATATGTTCAACTGTACTTATTTTCTGTGAAATAAAATGAGATCTGTTTTCTGTAAAGATATGTTCTGTACAATGAATGATTGTTCGATTTCTGACATGTATCGTGACATCCTTAGTATTGTGTGATATCTACAGCCTTTACCCGGTATCGGAGGTTCCCTGGAGGAACTACGCTTTATGCGTTCTGTTACGCTTTATGCGTTCTGTTTGTGCACTGATGCCCGTACCGGAGGCCCGCCATGGGGGCTTAGCTGTTCTGTTACCCGGATCCGGAGGTTCCCTTTGTGGAACTACGCTTATGCGTTCTGTTCTGTTACGCTTTATGCGTTCTGTTCTGTTATACTAATGGATGTATCACGTAAATTTAATTGTGACTTATGATTTCTGTCTATCTATGATCCGTTCAAGTATGAATTTGAAAACTGAATTATGAAATTGATCTGATCAAGCATGGTTTTGTCACAATGTGAATTGATTTCTAAAATCTGTATGAACTCATTCATTGAAACCCCTTTACTTTGTTTCTTATTCACTGGGCTTTCGCTCACAGTTTACTATATATATGTAGGTGAGCCGACGCAAGACCAGGGCCAGAGTTGAGGGCCTGCAGTACCCTTTTTGTCAGCCAACTGTAGTGCCTCCCGAGGAGGTTCCGGTCATAGCATAACGCAGTGGCTGTTTCGGTTCATGCTAGTCATGTCTGTTGCTTGTGACTTGTAAAGTCGGATCTTGGGTTGTACTTATGTAAATATTATGTACATATTGGTGTACTTTGGCTAGCATGTTATGTATATAAATAAATTTTGAATTTTCTGTCTCATGTACGTCATCACAGCTCATTGGACCTTGCTTACTTTCTGTATTTGCTTCCGCAGCCCCTTATTATTTGTTATTCTGTTTTTGGAGGCCGTAGGTAATCCGTGGATTACTGGCCGGTTACGTCGCCAAACCTATAGGGGCGGGTTTGGGTCGTGACAGAGGTGGAGGGAAATGCTTATGGTACAGCTGAGTGACTCGATGGTCAAGCAGATCAATGCGGTTCATTGTCAGTTCAGCACGTCTCTCGAAGTCAACACAGAACTCACCAAATTGATGAATTAGTGAGTTCTGAGCGGTGGCAATTTCATCGAATTGAGTACCAAATTGATCAAACCGAGTTCCCAGTGTATTGAGCTGATTAGCCATTTGTTGTTCCCATTATAGGCGATGATTGTACCGTTCTTGTTCCAAGGCTAAATAATCAGTCCAGTAACAGGGTTGTTCATTTGGTGGCATGGCATTGTCATTGTGTTCTTCCTCATCAGGTATTGGTTCATTTTGAAGATTAAGAGAGCCCATCAACGTGTCAGAACCACCAGCTCGGGTCAGTGTATACTCAGAAATTGGTGACATGATTCTGATCCATCCTTCACCTTCAAGGTTCACATCATGGGCTTTGAAAATTATGGTTAACAACGCTCCAAAAGGTAGGGACCGGCCACTCAGAGTATCAAATTTTGCAACCATCATTTCTTTTAGTAATATAAAGCATAAATCTAATTTTTGTCCAATTTCAAAACAATATAACAAGTAAACTTGAAAACATGAAACAGTATTATAATGTCTTTTTTTGGAGGTGACATTTTCAACTATCCATCGATGGAGAATACGAAGGTGAGGTTTTAAATGGCTGACTTTTAAATTTGTGCCGCTAAATCGGTTGTCACAAATTGTGGTATAAATCTGAGTGACATCATCAACAATTTTTTCTAAGGCAGACTCATTTTGAAAATAACATTGTAAATCTCCTGTTTCGACTCCAATAATTTGTGCAAAACGACGGAGAGAGAGTGTGATTTTTTTTCCCTTAACATAAGAGGTAAGACTCGACGGTTCATTTTGTTGGTCACCCGGTGTCAAGTGAACATAAAATAATTGTAGAAGACGGGAATATATCTTACTTGGTAAATTATTTAATGGTAACCATCCCATTGTATCTAATTTGCCAAGTAAGAGTGAATCATATTGAGAAGGTAGTTTTACGTTTCTCCCCGTAACAATTGGTCGAGAAATGAAATGTTCATAGGCTTGTTCATGATGATATGTTGCAAAATCATTAGTTGGATAGCCATCATCTTGTTGCTGTGGTGGTGGTACAGGGTTTGACGATTCACCAAGTTCGGGTCTGGTTCGTTTTGTTCTTGGCATGATTGTTCTTGGCATGATGACTGTAAAAGTGAAAGGAAAATGTATATTAAAACATATAAGAGGTAAGAAAAATGTATGACAAATATATGAAACATTAGTATCTTTTTGTGCATACAAACTTATTTTTATGTAAAAAATAAATATAAAAAAATTTGGTGACAAAATTTAATTAAGCAGATGCCAAAGAAACAGATTTGTATAAAAAAAAAAAAAATCATAGGGAATGATATATGTCATTGGGGTTTGATTCATACAGTTTATTAGAACTTAGAAACTGATAATCAGAAAAATGAACTGGTCTGAAGCAAATACGAAGATGAACTGGCATCAAAACTAACCTGCAAATTATGGAAGTGGAGAAGGAGGACCTAATCAGATGGTGGATATCTTCTGTTTGTGTAATTTTTGTTCTGTAATGTAACTGGAGAAAGTGTTTTGAAGATGGTGAAGTTGATGCGGAATGAGATTCAGAATTAATAGGAAGGGTGAGGTTCAGAAGGGTGAGGTTCAAAAGGTTGTTGTAATTAATTTTTTTTTTTTACTTTTTATTTATTAAATATAATATTATTACTTTTTTCAAAGTAGTGTCACATGCGTGTGTACTGAGCATTCTCTCTTTTTCCTTTATCTCACTATTGAACACAGCTATTCTATAATAGGGAGTAGGTAAGTAAGTGAAATTATGATCTTACCCTTTATATTTTGTTTTATATAATCACTTCTCATTTAAGTGTAGAGGGGCATAATGGTCATTTTGCCCTCAATTATATTTTGTGGGAATTGACATACGCCCACAATTATATGAGCTCCCACAATTATATGAGCTCCCACAATTATATGAGCTTAACGGGTACAATAATAGGTTGCAATTCTGTTACACATCTGTACTAAATTGCAAAAAATGTAATAAATGGAAAATAAATTGATAATGTTTTGTAAGATTTATATTATGATTTGTATTTTAAAATATTAAAGTTAGTATATTTATTCCTTCTTTATTAATATGTATTTTTAAAAGTTGTTGACTTTAACAAAATCGACATAAAAATGGAAAACGTATTTTATAAATGAATTGATAGAAAAATAAATTGGCAGAAAAAAATTGACATCGGTTTATTTTAAAATGAAAAAATTATTTCGAAATAACTATTATTCAAAAAAATTACTAAAAAAAATAATTGACAAAAAAAATCAATTTTTAATTTCAGTATTTTAAAAATAGTTTGGTTATTATTGTTGAAAAAAAATATGGATATAGATATCAATATATGAGTTGTGTGTTTGATGATAAATTATTGGTTGAATTAAGTTTTGAAAATTACTTTCAAAACACATCACCAAACAAATTTTCACCTTTCACATGTCACATCAAACTTCCAAAACTTAATTTAAAATACATCTTCAAAATACAATTCAAAACTCTATTTAAAAATCATAACCAAACAAATTTTCTACACTCAAATCATAATTCCACAACCTATAAACTCAAAATACAACTCATACTCTTAAATCACATTTACAAAATACAACCAAACGCAGGCATAACTTCCACTTACAAAACAGTCATAACTACTTTTTTGTGTATACATATCGTTAATTTAATACGCAATATGTGCGTTCTTTCTTTATAGTATAGAGAGACTATATAGTATACACCAACCTTCTTGTAATTTGGGACTTATATTTTATTCTTAACCTTTTAATTATGATATATTAAATCTTGAATTTTAAATCTCATTTTAAATAATGACAATTAAATATATTATTGTTCCATTGAAATGTAAAGTTGTCAATTGATAACATATAAATTAATTTGATAAAAATAAATGTCAAAAAATTATTTTAAAATTTTTAAAAATTATTTCTACTCACAAAAGATAAAATTATATAAAAATGATACATTTTTACATTTTTATTTTTTTACTAAATTAATTTTTAGTATGTGTTTAGATGATGATCATGTAATGAGTGATTGTTTTTATTGATATTTTTTATGGTTATCATGTAATAGATAGCTGTATTTGTTGTTAATAGATATTTTTGGATGGTTATTAAAATTTTAATGTATAATCGATATGTTTAATATATAAAATATTTTTATCTTTGGATTTTTTGATTTAATAGAATGGTTTGATAATGACATCAAAGTTGTCACCGTGTTTGACTTTTAAAAAAATAAAAACTAATTTAAAGAAAATAAATATCAAAAAAACTATTTTAAAAATTATTTCTACCCTCCTAAAAGATAAATTTATATAAAAATGATGTGTTTTAAAAAAAAAATTCATCAATTTAATTTTTAATTTCTTAGAAAAAAATTTGAAAATAAATTCTGAAAACCAAACCAAACCAAACAGAACTTTATAACAAAAAAAGTTTTAATATTATTCATTAAAAAAATGCCATTATATTTCAAATAATACATAAGTTAACCAATACAAAATAAGTTGTATGACGACTTTGCCCTTCAAACATAGTAACAATGTCTTCAATTGTCCTTATTTGGAACGAGATTCAAAATTCAGGATTAAATGTATCGCAATTGAAAGGTTAAGGATTAAAATGATACAAATTCCAAATTATAGAGATTGTCAGTGTAATTCGCCCTATGGCTTTTAGTGTCTACACAATGTCTTAGCCTTGATATTGTATATTTTTTATACAAAAAAATGATATACAAGTTCATTATCTAAGTGATGTGATTGGTTAATGATTAGAAAAGAGATGAGAAAAAATATTACCTTTAATATCTTAATTAATTATCATATCGCTAAACTTATTTTATGATTTTGAATAACAATGCTCTTGTGATAATGTATTTAATAAGGCACAACTTTGGATGTGTGTAACCTTATGCTATAAATTATTAACAAAAACTTAATGATGTATGCAGCACTATTTTTCACAAAATATTAAACTCTGCACTACGAACCATATTTATATATAGAGAGAAATGCTACACTTATCATTTTTTTATATCATTTTTAATATAACACCTTATGTATTAACATATTATTAGAGATAAATATGAGTGATGGGACTTATTATACCAATAGTGTATTAATATATGAGGTGATAAATTGAACATGATATATAAAGATGGTAAATGTAGTATTTGATAGATATATATATATATATCTTCATAACCAAGCATGCCATATGCAGCCCACAGATTCGATCATAGCTATCATACCCACAGATTCAAAAACCAGCTGATGTATGCAATTATTTTGTTTGTAGTTTCCCTTTCTTACTCTATAGTTCATGCCAACTCAAAAACTCTTAAAATAATAGAGTAAAACTCGGAACAAATATACGTGATTAGTACTGTGGGGGAAGTGTTTTGTGAATAATGGCACGTGACAAAAGGTCATACTAAAGTGTCAGTCGAAGTGTCACATGCCCTAATCACAATGCCGATATTATCTTGGTTAGGCGGAGGTTATCTGTGCAAATATTGGAATCCGAGATAAGCGAATAGAAAAGGACAGGAGTCCTAGATGAAAGAGGGCTCTAGACTAGATAGGGATAAGGCTATGAGGGAGTTTATCCCTATCTAGCCAAGAGTTTAAGATAAGCATTATGTGCTATAGTCCCATGAAGTAAGACTTCTAGTAAAAGTTGGACACTGACCGTTGGAGTCTGTCCCCGGGTGGCCGAACCACAACCGGATTCTTACCTTTTTGTGACAGGTTGTTCGAACTTAATCTATTTTGGCAGTGCTCTCCAGCTGAGTTTCTTGTTTGGTTGTGTGGTCGAAAATCAACACCCATAAATACTATTAATTAAAATTTTATAGATAAAAATTTAGGGATGAAATTATTTTTAAGCAGTTGTCAAAAATATCATTATTATATTTTCAGTGATAAAATTAAACATTTAATAATAAATTACAATCCTTTTGGGACCAAAATTCTAGCCAAAAAAGTACATATATTTTGCACAAAATTATTTCCTCCTTATAAAAGGTATTTATTAGTGAATTTTTAAAACTGAGTCAGTAAAGGCCCTTTACTCTTTTCTTTGAGACTACCTTTTCACGACAACTGCAATTGGTTTCCTAAAATTTTTTACAATAAATTTTTATTTTTGAAAATAAAAAAGTTTAATCACTAAAATTCTTATATATTGTGAAAAAGACCAACATACAATCCGATAAAGAGATACAAATTATTTATCTCTTAGTAAGAAGTAGGGATTCTGGCTTAGCCCTGTGAATTGCCTGTGAGTCAATTGGTACAAAAAGATAGAGAATTTTTTAATCAAATGATGCATAGCCACCTAAGAATCTTAAGTTGGCAAGTAATAATATATCAAATTACATAATTTTCTTGGCTTTAAGGCAAGGATTATCCAGCGAACATGGCAAAGACAATTGATTAAATAAAGCTTATACATTAATAATGTGGTTTCAAATCATCTAATTGTCTCTATAGTTTAGTTATTATCAAAGAAGGTTATACAATAAAGATATTATTACTAGATTAATTTTAATTGCTTATTTACACATATAAGTTAATCCTTATCATTTCTTTAGTACAAAAATGTTGCTTCTTAGATTTTATTGAGTTTCAAACAAGCTGATTTGCATTAAGCTCCTGTTTTCTACTAATCTTTTACGCTGTGTTTGGTTGGGGATTTGAGGAGGGATTTGGAAGGGAAAGGGAAAAGTTAGATGAAATGTGAATAAAATATACCTACATTTCACCTAATTTCACACACCTTTTCCCTTTCCCTTTCCCTTTCCAAATCCCTCCTCAAATCCCCCAACCAAACACAGCATTAGGGGCTGAGACTAGAATAAGTGAGAACAAGTATGTTTTCTATTATACATGAGAGGGAGATTTATGATCTGGAGTTGGGCCGAGGTAATGGCCGAGCAGGTTGGGAGCCCAATGGAGCATTGGGCCGAGATGACCTCGGATACGCCCAGAGTTGGGCTGCTAAGCCATGGGCCGAGCTACTTGGGGCTCCACAGGGGCAATCGTACAGCTTGCGCTACCCGGTCAAAGGCGCGCACCGTTAGCCCGGCTGAGGACCTCATGCTCCGATGCAGGCAGGAAGGCCTTAGGTTGACCAGGTTGACCGATCTCGAACTCGGCTTCGCCGGAATGCAACCGAGCACAGCTGGAAAGGAGCTCGGTTCTTGGAGCACTTGTGCATGTAGCATAGAATGGCCGGCAGTAGCCGAGGTGACGTTGTCCGGTTGCCGAGCTCCCAGCAGAGTTGGCTGGCAGTTGAGATTAAGTGACGCTCAGCAAGATTTGTGCTGACGGATAGGATGGCGGAGCCACATGTCGAGAGATCACTGGAAGTAGATTTGGGGCGCAGAGGGTATATAAGCATGTCTGCGCCCCCCATACGCGAAAAAGACGAACACTTTGTAAGACATTCCTACACTCAAACACTCTCTTCCCTCTCTCTCTATCCCAAGGTGTGTGCTAACTTGATCGTCGGAGGGGTTTTTCGGCCACACACCGCCGGGTAGCTCACCGCCGTTGTGCTTTCAGGTGATCGGACAGAAACGGAGCTTGGAAGAAAGGAGTACGGGCTCGCCGGAATATTTGCTCCCCGTACAATACATATTCCCTTATTTTATTTTTATATGTTTTGAAACCATGTATATTGTTAAAAAAAATAATAAATAAATAAAACTTAACATTTACAGAAAGCAAGAAACTGATGACATTAACAAACACTACCTCCAAGAGGTTTTGAGAAAATACGACAAATCTTACAACTTTCGCATAATTACACCAATAAAGGAATCAGAATTAATGTAATGGTGTGTAAATATCAATATAAATAAAATAAAATAAAACATATATTTCAATATCAAAGAGATGAGAATATCGATTATCCATCCATATAACTTTAAAAAAAAAGACTAACGCCTCGTTTGGGAACAAGTTTTTTTAGTAATTTTTTAATTTTTTGGCTAAAATGTGATGTAAAAAAACTAGTATGTTTGAAATGACTTTTTGACTTTTTACGAAAAGATGTGCAAAAAATAGAGAGAAAATAGAATCCTTTACTTTTTGAAAATAGAATCCTTTACTTTTTGATATGGGTTGTTGATTTTTTGATTTTTTTATTGACTTTTTGACTTTTTAACTAAAAAAGTCACTTGCCAAACGAGTCCTTAGATGCCGGCCAAAAAGATTATAAGTGGCAAAATATGTGCATGAAAACATGGGAAAAGTCGAAAACGGATCAAGAAGTCACTACCATTATGTAAATTAGGACATAAAGGGATCTCAATATAACTGTACCAAACTTGGGAGATTTATTGTATTTTTTTCACCTAAATTTCAAGAAAAATTAGTATAATTTATTTAGAAATAAATATATAATCAGTTACCACATAGATACCAGTGGGTGCCTTCTAGACACCTTAGGTATGTGTCAAATTCAATGTTGGTCCTTCACTTGGGAAGCCATATATAATTGGAGCTCAGAGGCTTTCAAAGTCCAATACATTAGCATACCTTGTCGACTCTCTCACTACCATGGTGGCCCATAAATTCATGTTTTCCACGTTTTCAAATACAAAATCATTTTGATTCAATGGTGCAATGTTCTCTTAAAGCATGATGACAAGCTAGACCGCTACAAGTACATAAGAAATTAAGGTTTGTGGTTGATTTAGCTCTCCATAATAAGTTAAAATTGGTCTCTAACTTCTAGCTTTTGTCATTGACATTGCAGCATTCTTTGACACTTCTCTTGTCATGGTTGTTAGAGGCTAAGCCAAATGCAAGCAAAAATTAATCTCGTAGACAAGTTGGAACTATATATTTCATTAATTCAGCTGGATAATCAATTTTACGTTAATCTTATTGATTATTAATCCCTCGTTATTAATTCTGCTAATTAAACATACCCTAATATTATAAATAGCATTGCAAAATCTTGAGAATAACAATTGGACAATTATTATTATAATTTAGGTCTTGTTAGCGTGTATTCTTAAAATAAATGTACAATGTTTGACAAATTATACATTTTTTATTCAAAAAAACTATGTACACAACAAAACACCTAAAATTTTATTGTGAATTCCACAGATAAAATGAATTTGAGTTACACAATAATTTTCTTAATATATTTTTGTATAGCATTGTTATTTTTTATTTCACACATAATGTATAATATTTTAAGCTCCTTAATATATACTTTGAGGACACATTAATAAAATCTTTAAAATTTAGACTAAAGTTCTCTTCTTTCGATTGTTTCATCTTTTTTCTTGCATTATTATTTTTTTTTTTATTCAACAAATTTCTCTACATCATATTGATTTGACGTTAAAGTATTTAAAACATTTTTCGAGTGTTGTCACTGTGCTTGCCTTGACATCTTTAGCGTGATGTTTGCATTCTTATTTCCTGCTTGTTTTCTTTAGGCTAAAATAAGCAAGGAAAATGTCTCGTAACTCAAATTTTGTAACTCAAAAGTGGCTCAAATGGCCAAAACGACGTCGTTTTGGCCATTTTTATGTTGTTCTGTACTCAAAACGACGTCGTTTTGGCCATTTGAACCACTTTTGAACCATAAAATTTGAGTTACGTAGCATTGTCAAATAAGCAATTCTCAGACGAGGCCTAAGCATCTTTCTATCAACTCAATCATTAGATTTCATTTCATGGCCTTAGTATGTTTATTCACGTCTCTTCATGGATGAGACAATCTGGATTCTCTTAATCATTTCTTTTGATAATTTATATTTAAAACAATAAAGATTGGTAGTTCGAAAAATGTGGCTCGAATAATGGCTCGAATAGACAAAATGACGTCGTTTTGTCTACTCTTTTTTTTTTTTTTCTTTCTTTCTTTTTCTTTTTCTTTTTCTTTTTCTTGCTTTTTGAATCAGAAGACAGAAAAGAGAGAGAGAGGAGAAAAGAGGAAGAGAGAAAGAAGAGGAAGAGAGGAGAAGAAAAGAAGAGGAAGAGCCATCATCGGTGAGTCATCATCGGTGCCATCACCGCCATCAGAGGCGCTCGCCATCACCGCCATCACCAATCTGAAGATGATGATGTTGATCTAAAGAAGATGATCTGAAGAAGATGATGATGTTGATTTGGAGATGATGAGTATTTTTTTTTTTTTTTAGTTCTAGATCTGAATCTGTTTTTTGTATATTTATTTATTTTTTACTTGTTCTGGATCTGAAAAAAACAAAAAAAATTGTTAATGTTGTATATCTGAATCTGTTTTGATGATGTTGATGTTGTATATCTGAATATGTTTTCTGTAAATTTTAATATCTGAATCTATTTTAATATCTGTTTTGATGATGTTGGGTTTGAAAAACTTGTTTCTTCTTTCTTGGAAATAAGCTTCAGTGGGTTTGAAAAACTTGTAGCAGCACTCTGCAATATGGGAAAGAAGATTTTATCATAAAATTAGCAAGTGCCTAATCTTCATCATATTTACAAGTTTTTCAGTGGGTTTGATGAAGAAAAAGCTATTTTTGATTTGGGTTTTTCTGAACAAATTTTTGTGTTGATTATGGAACGAATTTTTTCAGAAAAAATTCGTGAACAAATTTTTTTGTGAACAAATTTTTTCTGAACAAATTTTTGTGATGATGTTTAATCTGGGTTGCTCTGGAACATCATCAAGAACAAATTTCTTGAACACCATTATCTGGGTTGCTCCTTCTCTTCTTCTTCTTCAGCTTTCTTCTTTTTCTTCATTTCAGAAAAACGCGAAAAAACACAAAAAAAAAAAAAGGACACCAAAACGACATCGTTTTGGTGTCAAGCCAAATTCGAGCCTCCGAATTTCGAGCTACGAATCGGAACTGTATTTAAAATCAAAGTGGATTTTCGTAATCCTAATTTTATATAATCTCATGTACCATGAGGGGTTGAAGGTGACTGTTATCTCTCATAACTCTTAATTTTAAGATGAATTAAATAAATTTTTTATTTTATATATATGTTTAATTATCTCCAAATCTTAGTTACATGCTACAAAATTCCTAACAAAATCATTCAGCTTGTTTGGTTTTTGGTTTCTAAAAAACACTTTTCAAAAAATTTTATTTTTTTATTTCCTATATTTTTTTGTTTTCAATGAATTTTTTAATATTTTAAGTAATTTTTTTTAATTTTTAGACACATCTAACATAAATACACTTAAAAAGTATAATATTTATGAAAAGAATCACTAAATACAAAAAATATGAAAATTCAATATATTTTTGTATTTTTGTGTATTTATTAATTTTTAAAAATATTTTTTACAAATATTTTACTATTTAGATACATTTAAGTAGGGTGTATCTAAAAAAGTAAAAAAAATTGCTTAAAATTTAAAAAATATTCACTAAAAAAATACAAAAAATAAAAAATTTAATTTCTAAAAAAATTAATTTAAAAAACTGAAACCAAATATACTAATTAGTGTGTAGAAAAACATTACCCCAGATAACTATTCCCCAAAAGGACCAGTCACATTTTGCATGCTTGGACCTAGGTAGGGTTATCTGGGACAAGCAATTAGATACAAAACTCCATAGTCAATATGGCTTCTTTTAGCCTTACGAGTTGTAGCAATCTAGTCTAAAGTTTTTGTCATGCAATTGAACATCACGTACAATGTATATGAAAAATGCTTTAAAAAATTAAAATTTTATTCTTAAATTTTATTTATTATTTTTTTTTTCTTTTCTTTCTTTTTGATGATGTGAATCTCTTCAAGACAAGGCCACGTTGGACTCATCTTTATAGAATAAATCCTGAATACCTGCAATCACTTGCAAATCACATGTATCAATTAAGTCTGAGAAGCACTAGCAAGAGTCAAACGTAATATTCTCAATAATGTGGATTGTTCGATGTTAGTTATTAATTTGTTTAGTAATCAATCAATTATGACTTAACTCTCCTATCATATTAGTTTTGATAAATTTAGAAATAATATTTTAGTAGCCTCTAGCGTTGTTCCATTATATACATGAATACAAATTTAGTCCATGTCACAATGGAATTCTAAGATCATTTTTAAATTTTGAATTATGAAAATATTTATTAATATAAATAAATAAATAAAGATACAAAAACAATTAATGAAGCAAAAATTAATTTTTTTTTCACTTCTCTCTTATTCTTTTTTTTTTTTTTTTTTTTTTGCCTTCACAAATTTCTGTACAAATCCAATTTCAAAACACAGGATCAAAGGATCACATGGGGTTAAAGAATTTAAGCTCATCTTTTTCTTTAAAAACAAAAATGAAAGAAAGGAAAAGAAAAACTTTGTGGAATCAAATATTGAATTGAATTTTGAACAAGATTTGACATGAAAAGAGAAATGTACAAAACTTTGCTACTGCTTGCTGGTGTGCGAGTCACACTTTTGACTTTATTTGCAATGCTTTGTAAAAAAAAATTTTTTTTTTTTTTTTTTTGGTTTTACTTTCTCTTTCCTTCATTGGCAGTATCCTGTGATTGTTTCTTGCTACGTTTGTTTTTATTCATTAGCTGCTTGGCCTTTTGTTTGCTTCAATGAAGAAAAAAAAAATCACTTTTTTCACTAGAAGAAAAAAATTCGAAATGTTCCACCAACATAATTTTTTGTAAAAAATTAAATCAGGATGATTTAACAGTGATATTTTTAATAGAGAAATTTATGGTTTGCAATCCATTAAAAAGTGACATACTATAAAAGTCATAAATGGTTACGATTTTTTTTTATACAAGTTATAAATAATGAATTTATAGTGTATATCCTAAAGTGAAAGTTACCAATTACTTGTGATGATATTTGTTACGAATTATTTTAGTGAACAAAAAGTTACAATTTCTTGTGTTGTTTATTATTGAACATTGTAGTTATTTTATGTATGTCATAAATAAAGTGCACAAAAGAACACATGTGAAAATTCTGCACGAAAAAATACATATATATATATACAGCAATGCTACAGACCCCCAGTGGAGGTGACTCCCAGTGACCCCTCTCAGTGCCACGTGTCGGCCTGTCATTGGCTGAAAACAAAAACAAAAAAAAAAAACAACAATGATTCATCCCCCCTTTTCCCCCACCCCCTTTGACCCCCTCTCTCTCTCATTGGTCCCCTTTTCTTTTCTTTTTTCTTTTTTTTCCTGCTCCTCCAATCACCACCCGCCACGTGGCAAAGGGGGGTGAGGGGGTGACCCCAAAAGGGGGTCCCAAACATTATTCAAAAAAAAAGGGGGGGAAACAGTTTTTTTGGACCAATGGGAAGGGACCCCCAGCACCCCCACTGGGGGTCCGAAGCTTTATTCTATATATATATTATCAAAAAAGAAAAATTAGAGCATAAATTATCCAATATGTAGTGCGCCATTTATACTATTATATATATAAGTACATGATTTGATATTAATAGTGCGGTGGCTTCTCCTTCTGCTACGTGACAAATTTTCTTATCCTAAAATATAAAAAAAAAATATTATTCAAAAGCGTGAGTAAGATTTAAACCCAAAATCTTGAATTTCATTAAGAATACTTTTACCATTTAAACAATATACATATTATAATATTAACTTTTTTATTATTTATTTTTATATTTACTTATCTGAATTGCACACGTAGTGTGAGCCACCCACTAGTTTCAATAGCAGGATGCCACTTTGTTCCTACGTTTCAAAAAAAAAAAAAATGGTTGAGTCCACAACTCTTATATAGGAATAGACATCGATCAAGTTAGATTGGCCCGGTTTGGCCTATGCTAAAAAGATCAAGAAAGTTGTGTGCCCAATAATTTTGGCCTAGCCCGATAATGGGCTTAAAAATTTCATGACATCCTTAAAATAATGTTGAAATCGCTAATCGGATCAACAAACCTATATTTTGTACTCCATTACATACATTCTAAGTTTAAGTTTGGTGAATATATTTTTGTTCTCGAAATGTAGGATTTCTAATTTAATTTAACATTAAACTAATCTGATCTATAAACCTTCCTAGTGTTGTACAAATTGTGTATTTAAATATAAATAAATAAATTCGTAGTAAATTAAATTAGAAAAAACACAAAATAAGAAATCATGAGAAATTATATCTTGATGAACAAAAATACATATAACAAATTAAAATACTGAAATGAGGGGGAAAAAAAAGTAAATCGAAATCTGTATAATACTACAGTTTCCTTAAAAAAGATTCGCTGCCTCATCGTGGGTGCTGGAGATATATCGGCGTCTGTCTCTTAGGATACGACAGTTGAAACCCAGTAACACATAAGTTTCTTCTGTTTAACTCCGACGAACTAACAACAGCAGCACTCTCTCACATAGGAAGAAGAATATATGAGTAGACTAACTATGTAATATAAAAGCCAAAAATTATGTACTCCAACCAAAGAGGATGATCTCTTTTTATACACAATGGGAGAGAGAGGATGAGCTTTTTTACAACAAATGTAGAATTTAATTTTCTGGAAACTGAAGAAGTAATGCAAGGAAAACTGATAATGTAAATCACCATCTAAATAAACTTAGCCCAAAAAGATGAGGTTGATGGGCCACCAATTCGGCCCAGCCCAGTCCAAACCTAATCTATTCTAGGAAGCCTCAAACCCAAGATCCACGGCCCATAGATCACGAACGCGGACCCGGGCGGGCTTATGTGGCAATTTTTGCGTAACCAACTTGGACCATAACTTTTGGCCCAAGTTCATCCTTGAAAAATCTATAACTTTCTTATCTCGCAAAATTTGAATGCCCCAAAGGGCTCGTACCCTTATCAAAATCTTGAAATTTAAATACCTATCAATACTTTCATCTACAATCAATATGAGATAGGTAGTTATACACTATTCTCAATACCTCATTCATGAGACCAACTTTATGAAACAATTTATCATTTAATTCTTAATGGTTTTGGTCATTCTTTATGATGTAAAGATCTTATTATAAAGAATCTAAACTCATTTGATTCCACCTCAACTAATGATTAGGACCTACTTTAATTTCACATTAAATTCACCATAAAACTATTTCTTTTTTTCATACACCTAGTACTAAGGCACCATTATTTATGTCTATTTTTATGGATGAGTCGTGCTACAGGCCTTGAGTTTTGAGGCGCGAATTTGCCTCGAATTAGTTTAATCGGTCGTCCAGCAAAGAGATTGACAGCCGTGGTCGACAAGGTGACAACCGCAGTAGACAAGTACTTCACTCAGTCGTTCGGGTAGTCGTCCGGCCGGTCGACCAGTGAACACAAATTCGCGTCATTCGTGCCTGAAGCTCTCGAAGCCTGAAACATTAGTGTTTTATGGATATGGGCAAAGAGAAGAGGACCAGCTGAGTCTTAACCCTTTTAAGTTTTTTAGGAACCCTTTATATAAAATGAGAATTTCAATAAAGCCGGAGAAATACCAACATTTTTTATTTAAAATCCCCCACCCCCTAAAAAATTATATACACATATATACATGTATCAAAAATATTTGGAACCCCTAAAATTAGGGATCCCATGACCCCTAAAATGATGTGGACCAATTATGTATTTTTGTTTTTTTTTTTCTTTCTTTCCTTCCTGGACTAATCACAGATAAGTGGGGGTTGTGTTTTTTGAGGGTATGTAGCATTGTTGATACATGTATATATATAATAAAACTTTATTTAGTTTTACCCCCTCAATTTGGGAATTCTAGCTAAGCCCTTGTTTTGGAGAGAGAGAGAGAGAGAATTTTTCAAATTGCAAGTTAATTAGATTTAAATAATAGTAATAATAATAACAATAATAATAATTTTTAACATAAAACATTTCTTTTTGAAAATAAACAATATTTTGAAGAGAGAGAGAGAGGGCATTTTTCAGATTGCAAGTTAAGTAGATTTAAATAATAGTAATAATAATAACAATAATAATAATTTTTAACATAAAGCATTTCTTTTTGAAAATAAACAATATTTTGAACATCACAAAATTACAATTCAGGCTGGACCACCAATCTAAAGGCAAAGGAGGCCCAAATCATTTCGAGAACTTATTTTTTATGGGGCAAATTATTCACAAATATTTTTTGAAAGTGTGTATGTTATTTAATTTCAAAAAAATTTATATAGATCCAAAAGTTCTATGCCTATTTAGTTTCTCTTATTTCCCTACACATTGTTTCTTTTATTTATCCCTCTTTCTCTTATATTGGCGACAACGACGACCACGCCTTCCTTCTTTTCTTTCTCTTTCTAATATACAGTCACTGGCGACCAGCAACTATCATTGATTGAGATTCACGGGCAATCACCGAGCACCAACTCCTTACTTTGCGCTCATCGATGGCGAAAAAGATGAGTTTCCAACGAAGAAGATTAGTAGATCTACTCAAATCTGATATAGATATACTCAGAACTACACCAGATCTGAGTAAATATTCATTAGATCCGGCTAAATCTAAACAAAAAAATAGTTGTTGGAGTACAAACATCTCTTTATATCTGTTTCTTTCCTTCGATCTCTTAGTTTTAGTACTCTTTCTGTATTACACACTTCTATTTTCTTGTTATAATGGAGAAAATTTTCAAATTTTGAATAAGTTGTTTTCGAGTTTTAATTACAGGCGGTGAAAATTGTAAAATTTTACTGTTTTAGTTTTTTGGTACTGAAATGGATCATTCTTTATATATAAAATTTTGCAGTTTCATAACATATTTTTTAATTTAATTAATAATGATAAATGCTTAATGGAATCGTACTTTGAAACTGTAACATTTTATAATTTCTAGGTTTGTTTTCCAGTTTGATCAATATTGAAAATTATTTACTTAAACCCTACAAAAATTGAAAATAATATATGTTTTTTTCCCATTGTTGTTGTTTGTTGTTCTTAGGTTTTTTTTCTTCTTTCAGTTTATCAATATTTAGCACATTTTGTTATATTTTTTAGCTTTAATTTCTCAATTTATTCTTTTTTTTTGGGTAATATTTTGGACATTTCGGTGAGTCTCCAGCGATATTCTTAATGTCCAATGAACATTCTAGGCATTCAAACATCTTCCAGTGACGTTCATAACATTCTCCGACAACTGTTTGACGGAAGTCTGACGGTAGTGGGATATAGTAGCATCTTTCAATATTTTTTTTTTTTAAAAAAAGATTTTTTGATAATAATTAAAAATATATAAGACTAATTGGTGCAAGTGTTTCGTTTTAAAATTAAATGAATTTTTAAGAATTTGTAAGTTTCCTTTTTTTATGTAAGGTAGGGGCCTATATTGGTAAAGCCCAAGCATGTTATCATTATTGGCCCCTTCTTATTTACCTGAAACAATCGTTGACAAGCAAAAAGCCCAGTCCATTTCATCGCGGGGTCTAAGAACACAAAAATAAATAAAGGGACAATTAAAGTGAGTAGTTTAAGAAAATATTTCATAATTTTAACATAATTATATTAATTTTTTTTCATCAACAATTGATTAATCGTATGATTGAAAAATATGTTGTCATCTCTTAATTCTATCTATAAAAATATTATAGTCTAAAAATGAATATTATTAAGTTGAATAAAACCTTAATTGTATCTATAAAAATATTCTAAAATATTCACAAGTCTGCTTAAAAAATTTATAATATTTTCAAAATCAATTTCTATAAAATGTGTAAAGATATGGAAAAAAATTTCATATTATATACTGTATAAAAGTTATTTTCAATGGTATAAGAAGTGTAAAAATATATATATTTATGAGTGAGTCAAATTGTTTATTAATTAATTTTTTTTAATTACTCACAATTAGAGTCTAACCATCATATCATATATCATATTATATCATATATATATATATTAAAAGTAATATTTTTTTATGTTTAGGTGACACATGATAAGGGCTTACTTTTTTTTAAAAGAGACACGTCAGCATGTATTTTTTTAATTATATATAGAGTTTTGCACAAATCCAAACTTAATTTAAATTATACAAACTTTACTTATTTTATATGGACTTGACA
>JAPPVO010008161.1:0-23797 GCA_030407325.1 Camellia japonica | reverse complement strand
AATAAAGAATAAGAGATGTACGATGAGAGAAAAAGTGAGAAAAGGGTTTTTGTGAGAAAAACCGAGCCTGAGGGCCGAGTGATGTGAGCAAACATAAATGTGAGATTGGGTGGGAAACATTACCT
Source organism: Camellia japonica (assembly GCA_030407325.1). Classification (NCBI taxonomy): domain Eukaryota; kingdom Viridiplantae; phylum Streptophyta; class Magnoliopsida; order Ericales; family Theaceae; genus Camellia; species Camellia japonica. Next base: position 23,672 of record JAPPVO010008161.1, on the reverse strand, counting down.
GCAGTAATAGTGGACTCCCTGCTAATTTGATCGTTTCTCGACGATAAAAGGCGTCTAAGCCCAGCAATGTCTCAGCCAGGATCATGGCGATGCAGCTTTTGCCCTCCTTCAAACCTTGGGCAACCTCAATCAACCGGACACTAGGCCCTCCGGAACCGGAGATGAACAGAAAATGAGATAGCATGCATAGACAGAGGGCGTGTCGCCGAAAGCCTTGCCAGTGATGGTCGCCGCGATCACTAGTCTCAGAAAAACAACAAACCAAGCTCGGAACATCTAATGTCCGTCACAAATCAGAGAACGAGCATCGGGCATTGAGAGCCCACACATTTGTCCTAAGGCTTGAGCATGGCCAAAACGAAGTTGGGGCAGGATCTCCTCATTGCGCCAGATTCCATTAGAGCTTGGAAATCTTCAAAAGTGGGACACACCTCTTGCCCGCTAAAGCTAAAACATGTGTTACCGGGTTCCAAAACCATGCCGCGGCATGGAGGAATGGAGAATGCAGCGGGGTACGGCGCAAAGTGAACAGTGCGTTTATGCCGAAAGCCCGGAAATTCAGCTTTTCCGAGCCATCCAAGTTGTTAATCCAAGTTGCGAGATTTTAGGCAAGAAATTCTTGCAAATCAGTGTGGAAATGAAGAGAACCACGAAGTTGAGACCCTTTTGAAGAAGATAAGGTTGAGTGAAGGACAGATGTCAACATTCTGCTGGTACTGACAGTTTAGTGCCGACCGGCCAATTATAGTGCTGACCGGCCACCCGTTTTGGCCGATGGATAACCCTTTCGGCCGATGGCCATTCCTCAAGGCCGGTAGCCTTTCTGCGGGGCCGGTGGTTCTCTCCCTTGTCCTCTGAGCTGTTTATGCTAGGAATTTGGGAAATCCCACCACTTCCAATACCTTCCAGTGATCAATTCTCACAAAGGCGCGCCCATTTGCTTATCGAGTTGTTGCATATTTTCTTATCGAGTTGTATTTCACTCTCTTTAAGTCTTTGTAATGTTTATCAAGGTGCACTCGCATTTGGCTAGTTTGCTGAGTCCCCTTGTTTTTCTTATCGAGTTGTAATTGGTTTACTACCTGATTATTACGATGCGATGCTTTGTTTTCAAAACGCAGTTTCAATCACATTGTTGTGTGATGCCTTGCGATGCGATGCATAGAACATGCAAATATAACACCTTTTGAACAAACAGCTGTTTCATTTCCATCATATGTTTTGCAAAAAAAAAAACACACGCTTTTGAGAAATAAAACCTGCCCGAGGCGGTGCAATGTGCTTAAACTCCTAGTAAAAGGAAAGTAAAGCAGAAGAATAGCAGGGTAGCAGAGTGCTGGGTTTGACACCGGTAACCTCCCCCTTTCGGTCATCGTACCTTTTGCGCCCTTGTTCGGGTCAGTCATGCGATTTGGCACCTTCATCACTTAAGGCCGTCCAAGAAACTGCGCCTTCAAAACATAAGTAGAGCTTCGAGTTGACCTCGTACCACAACTTTTGTGAGCAATGCTCGGAACCTGCGAAGGACGTCCCTTCCCGTATCCTTTTATATCTTGTGAATTCTCTAAATCATACTGAGTTGCAGTACGTTGCATTCCAGCATCATGTTTACCATGATCAGTTTCAAGTTCCCCTATATACACATTGCATTGTATGCGTGCTTTGCTTTACTGATATGTGTTCAAGTTCCCCTATATACACATTGCATTGTATGTGTGCTTTGCTTTACTGATATGTGTTCAAGTTCCCTTTTATACACATTGCATGGTATGCGTGCTTTGCTTTACTGATATGTGTTCAAAGTTCCCTTTTATACACATTGCATTGTACGCGTGCTGTGCTTTACTGATATGTGTTCAAAGTTCCCTTCTATACACATTGCATTGTATGCGTGCTTTGCTTTACTGATATGTGTTCAAGTTCCCTTTTATACACATTGTGTGCATGTGTGCATTGCTTTACTGATATGTGTTCAAGTTCCCTTTTTATACACATTGCATGGTATGCGTGCTTTGCTTTACTGATATGTGTTCAAGTTCCTTTATATACACATGGCATGCACGTGTGCATTGCCTTACTCACATGTGTTCAAGTTCTCTTTCCACACACATTGCGTGCATACGTGCATTGCTTTACTCACATGTGTTCAATCCTATTATCTTGCTGTACACATTGCATGCATTGTCACGCACTTTCGACTGCCTTGTCATGCATGTTGCTAACAACATTGTACCTGTTAAGTTTGTTTTATTTGCAGGCACGATATTGTATGTACGGCTCATTTGAGGCCGGTGAAACCGGACGAGCCGCACAGGTATTGTATCCCCCGCGTGAGACGTACAGAGAATTGTATAATTCTCTTACATCCTTTCTGCATTGTAGTGTAGTCTGTTGTATGCTAGCTTATAACTGTTGCATGTATGCTTCATTACAGCTTTCTTTGCATGATTTTAAGTTATGTTTGGCTTCTTGCATTTTCAGTTGCATTTTGCCCCTGCCTTCGGGCGCATATCTTGTTGGTCTTGTATGTTTGTCTAAGTCTTCGGCCTGGTCAAAAATGGGTCGTCTCTGGCTTTGACATTCACTCCCGTCATTGTTATGACTTCCGAGTTCTGTCAAAGAGGGGCAACTGTAGACACCCCATTTTTGACCGTCCTCAAGACTTGGACGTCACCGTTGGAACGCTCGGTGATTATCCATGTTTGTGTTCGTTTTGAGTTCCCGGAGGTCCCGGCTGCACGTCGTGCCTCAGGACCTCTCAACCGGCTTGTTCTGTGCTTGGTTTTACACCAAGACTTGTGTGTTTTTGCATTTGAGGGTAGGGGGAGGTTTGTTAGCCATCCTTGAAGCCCACCAGCTGCCCCCACACCACACCGGCAAAAGGCCATTGGCACTGTTTTCTCAAACACTTTGGCTGGTCGGCACTGTATGTTGCCGACCGGCACTTTTTGGTGCCGGTGACTGTTTTGGCCGGCCGGCATGCACCCTTTGAACCCCTGGGACATGGTGCATGCTAGCTGTGCTAGCTGGAATGCACCATCACATTCCCCCGTGCACAGGTGTGGCCATTTTGCACCCTTTGCACCCTTTAAGCTTCTAGAAGCTTGCACCTTTGGCCAAGCTTCTTGGAGAAGCTTGGCCAGCTGTCTTAGCTTCTCCAAGAAGCCAAGGCCCCTTTGCACCTCTTGCCCCTTTTCTTTGCTTAGCCATTAAGTCTTGTGGCTTAGTCTTGGCCTATATAAGCACCATTCCTCTCCCTTTGTTAGAGGTTAGCCATTTTCACAACACAAAACCAGAGCTTCTATATCTATACATCTGTGTTGTACTCTCTCTCTCTCTATATCTCACTCTCTCTCATTCTTTGTGTGTGTGTTTTGAGCCTAAATAGTGTGTTTTTTTACCTCACTTTTGCACCAATACACACACCATTACACCTTATTTCGAGATTGAGGGACTTGGAGGGTTGTTTGTTGAGTTTTTGGACTGGTTTTGCTCACTAGAGAGGGGGCTACACCACCTGTTTTCAAGTGTTCTTCAAGGGTGAGCTAGTTACTTTAGTTTCCCCATTTTTGCAACTAGTTTTTTACCCATCTTGCTTTGTGTTTTAGTCTTTGTGTATAACTAAAAAAAAGCTTGTTTTTCCTTGCTTAAGAACATTCATTAAGGTCATTTGGTGGTTTGAGTGAAAACTCACCCACTTAGGCCTTGTTTGGCCTTTTTGGTGCTTCTTTTTTTTAAGCCTTGTTTGCTTTGTTGCTTTTGTTTTCTCATCACTGAAAATCAGAGGGTTTTTAGTGTTGAGGAAAGTGTTTTGAAGTCTTGCATAGGGGAGGGACACCCCCCTCCCCTTTGTCCCTCTTTGGTCTTTACTTTGGCTCACATAGTAGCATGCATTTTTAGCCTTACATGCCTTCATTTCAGAGCTTATTTGGGTGTTTTGGATCATATATCATCTCTTTTTTGGTTGGTTTTGTGGTCCTTAGCATGCTTCTTATACTTGCTTTGTAATGCTCTAGTTTGCCTAGAAATGAGCCATGAGTTTAGGCCATGTTTCTTGCATGTATGAGCCTCATTCCATGATGGTATTAGCATCATTTTGCCATGTTTAGAGGCTGTGGGCCACTGATTTTGTCACCTTTGGCATGCTTGACATGTTTGTTTTGCATGATGGCTTTTTAGTCTTGAGCATATGATCCATGAACATGCATTGGTTAGGCTACTTAAGTGATTTGGAGTCCTTTCATATGCTATTTCAGTCCCTATATCATGCCCATATGCTTCCATTTACCATCTTGTTCATGCTTTGAAATGTTGCAATGTTATGCCTTGAAATAGGCCTTTTGCATGCTTCCATGTTTAATGCATTTTAGGGCTGCCATATCAAGGTTTTGGGGTGTATTTTTGCATGCTAAAAATCTGTTTTGATGGTCTAATATATGCCATGAGTGGCCATGTTAATGGTAGCAAGGAGTGTTCCCTTTGTGCCTTAACCTTAGGCCATTTGACTTGCATGTTTGCATAGGTAATTGGTCATCGTTTTGGGCATGTTTTGCCACTTTTTGGGGTGGTTTGAGGGCTGCCCCATTGTGGTCTAGTCCACCATCACATGCTTGCCTCATGTCTATTGCTTAATTGATTCATTAAGTGTTGTAGTATGTTGGTCTTATTGCTTGATTGGTCCATGTTTGCATGACATTTGCATCTTGTATACTCTAGCATTTTGCATGCTTAACATGGTAGTTGTATGACATTTGGTGTGCTTGCATCCTAATTCCCATGTTGCATCATTTGAGCTATGTTGCATACATGCATTTCATGGCTTGGTTTGGGGTTGTCAAATCAAGCATAAGGGTTGAGGGAAGTTCACACTACAAGTGGTGCAACTTGTTTCAACTCTTGGTCCCCAAGGCCCTTGACCAACACATGATAAGGTCTTGGTTTCATTTGTGTGTTTGCATACATTTTTACATTAAAGTGCAATCTTGGTTTCTTAGGCTATCATGCACCAAGATGCATAGTTGATGGCCCAAGAACTAAGGGTCATGCTCCCTTGAGTCCCATACATGATAGGGAGCATTGGCCATGCTTACATATGCCTAAAAATCCATATCATGCACTGTCTGCCTGCTGTTGCTGTCAAACTGTCCTCTGCAGGAATTTTGTGCCGACCGGCAGTATAGAGTGCCGACCGGCACTTTATGGGTAGCCGATAAACTCTCAAGCAGCCGGTGGTAATTTTACACGGCCGGTGGCTATTTCATCCAGCCGGTGGTGTACAGCAGCATGCAAGGAAGGTGTTTTGGGACTTTGGCAATTTTTGGAGGGACATGGCAGTAAGAACAGAGGCAGCAGTGTCATGATGCGGGTTTCCGGGCGAGTCGGATTCGAGCATGCATCATTCGCGCATCCCGAGGCAGGGCTGAGGCCCCTCTTTTTTTTTATATACTGAATTTAATTTGGTAATTAGAAATTTCTGTAATAATTTATTTATTCTGTATTTGGACTGTATTATTTGGGGACTGTATATTCTTTTAGTCCCTCTGCGTGAGGGCATAATTGTAATAAGTGTGGGTGAGTGGTTTGTATGTCTTCCAACCCCCACTTCTTTCTTCCCTTTTATTTACCTGCTTATGATGGTAGATTAGGGCACGTCTATTTTAGCATACCTTATGCAATGCATGCGTGCATCTATGCATTTGTCTAAACATGCACCGGGCTCGGTACATCATACAAACTGCATCGTACTTTCAATTCCAAATTGAATACGTGATAGTTGTAGCATTTCACGTGCCATTTTAGGGTTAGCCGAGCCTACTCTAAATTGCATCCTTGCCTGTGTTGCATTAGCCATTTAACATGACCTAGGGACATGCATGTCTGCTAACTAGTTTCTTGTTTTGGCACGGAGTACGATGTAAGTATTTTACGCTTTAGCATATCGCATGCGTGTGAATGTTGCCATGACAGTATGCTTACCATGCGGCTAAGTGCTTACATGAGATAAACTGTTTGAATGCCTGTGGGTGGAGGTTGGGTTGCTTGAGTTAGAAAACTCATTGAAATCCGTATTTTAGCCTACTTGCGAGTAGCAAAACCCGAAATGCTTTCAAAACGAACGGATATGCAATGTTTATTCCCAAATTAGGCAATCTAGTCTATACTTGTTTGCTGTGCGCATAACGTAGTAAATCTAGGCTAATAACCGGTATAAGAGCATGCAATGTTTTCAAAATCGGATATCACGGTTAGTAGAGGCCGGTCTTCGAACCGGGCGAAAGGGGGTGCTCATAGCTGACCTTCCCCGATCGTACCCAAGCTCCCGTGCCAAGACATTTGGTGATGACGGACACGTGGCCTTCGGCACCGAGTCAGGGTTTCCTAAATTCCCCCATTAAAAAATATTTAGGTGGCGACTCTGTAATCTGGCAAAGCAGTCCATGTTTGGCACTACTTTTCAAAAAAATCTGTTTTTCTTCAAAACGATTTGCCAGAGTTGGACTCTTTGGTTCAAGATTAAGAACCGCAACAAAAATCGAGTCCGAACGGTAGCGAGGTCCCCCACGGGCGTTGTTACAGACGTGGGAGAGGCACTTACCTTTGGTGCAATTTGCCTACAACAACAGTTTCCAGTCTAGTATCGGTATGGCACCGTTTGAGGCCTTGTATGGCCGACCGTGTAGGTCTTCAGTTTGTTGGGCCGAGGTGGGTGATGCACCTTTGTTGGGTCCGGAGTTGGTTAGAGAGACGACGGAGAAAGTTGAGCTTATCCGTAGGAGGCTTGTTACAGCCCAGAGTCGCCAAAAGAGTTATGCCGACCGTAGGAGGAGGCTTTTGGCATTTGAGACGGGTGATCATGTTTTCTTGAAAATATCACCGAGGCGAGGCTTGATGAGATTTGGGAAGAGTAGGAAGTTATCCCCTCGGTTTATCGGTCCCTTTGAGATCCTTGAGGGGATTGGGGAGGTTGCTTATTGTTTGGCTTTGCCGCCGCAGCTGTCCAGAGTGCATGACGTGTTTCATGTGAGTATGCTTTGGAAGTACGAGCCGGATCCATCGCATGTGTTAGATTGGACCGACTTAGAGGTAGATGAGGATGCCTTGTATGAGGAGAGACCGGTTCGGGTCTTGGATAGGTGGGATCAAGTTTTGCAAGGCAAGACCATTCCCTTGGTTAAGGTTTTGTGGAAACATCACGGAGTGGAGGAAGCCACTTGGGAACGTGAGTTAGAGGTCCGTGAGAAATATCCGGACATGTTTGTTGATGTGTAATCATGTATTGAGATTTTGTAAAATTATCGAACTTTAAGAGCATTATATATATGTCTTAAGTTGTAAAACATTGTAAATGTTTTGGTTTATGGAAGTATGCTTTGGAACTTGCCTCAAAATGGAAGTTTGTTTTAACATTGTGTATGTTAAGTATATTGTGGAAATGCAAGCATGATATTAATGTTGCATATGTTAAGGAATTGTGGAAAATGTGATGAAATTGTCAAATTTCAAAGCAATGCATGTTGATAATGCAAGTTGTTTTATATATTGTGATTTGCCTCTTGAAAGGAGATGAGATTGACCGGTAATGGGTCGGGTTGTTTAACATTATGTTGTAATACTGTTGGGAATGGAGAAAACTTGTTTTTTTTTGAAAACTTGTGTTTAATTTCGGGGACGAAATTCTTTAAGGGGGTGAGGTTATAGCGATCCCGGTTTCCCTTTCTTTAATTGTTGTATCCGGACTTAGGTTCCGTGGAGTTGGTTGTTGTGTATATCTTGTTTACATCCTTTACTCTTTGTATTTGAGTCTTGGGTTGTGTTGGGCAGGTTTGAAACAGGTTCGTTAAGCTTAGAAACCAAAAGTAGTTGCCCAGATTTTGGCCTGCACGCTCGAGCGGAGCTTTTGACGCTCGAGCGGAGCTTTTGGCACTCGAGCGGGAAAATCCATCTCCCAGTATTTCATGTAGTGTTGGACGCTCGAGCGAGATTTTTGACGCTCGAGCGGGAGTTGGTGTGTGACGCTCGAGCGGGGAGTTGGACGCTCAAGCGGGGACCATGTCTGTAAAAGTTATGGGAGCGTGCATTCGACGCTCGAGCAACGCTTTGGACGCTCGAGCGGGAGTCTGTGAGTGACGCTTGAGCGGGGGTTTCCACGCTCGAGCGGGGCGACTGGTTAAACACTCCGAGATTCAGCTTTTTGAATCACTTTTTCACATCCTTTCTCTTTCTTACTTTTCCGAAAAAGCCATTTGAGAGCTCCTCTCTCTAAAACCTTACCTTATCTCTAGGTATTGATCTAGTAGGAGTGATTTCCTCACCTTGGGCATTTGTAAAAGTTGTGTTGATCGTCGAGGGCTATCTTTTGATCCGAAAATTTCAGGATTTGGAGCATCTTCAATTTCTTCATCTTCTTCCCTTGGGCTCCGAATTTGAGGTAGAGATTCCTACTCACTCTTATGGGTTTTGACCTAGATTTTGAACATGTTGTATAGATGGTTTGATTTTGAGACTTAGGGTTTCAAAAGATATAAAAGAGGGTTTTGTTATTTTGATTCTTAAATGTGTATTTTGGGTTTCAAAATGATGTTAATATTGTTGATAGTTGATATTTGAACCATTGGGTTAATATTGAGAAATGGGGAGAAAGCCCTAATTTGTATATAAATTAATTGGTATAATTAATTTGGAAAAGTTATGGATTTGTGAAATTGAGTTGAATATAATGATAGTGGTTCATTATGAGATGGAATAGTGGAGTCGGATTAATAAATCGTTCACTTTTGAAAATACGGATATTTTATCTATTGGTGCTTTTATTATCTGTTTAGAAATAATTACTTTGGGCTACCGGTGGAGGGTAGTCTTGATTGTTGTAGACAATGCATGATGATTAGGCAAACTAAAACTAATCAATTGGATGTGTCATAGAGTATGACGATTGAAAGAATACATTAACTTTATGTATTGATTGATTATGTATATGACCTATGTGTATATACGTTGTGTGTGTGGGAGGAGATAGGGGATGTATTCTACGGTTTAGGGAAAGATAGGGGATGGACCTCTAAACCGGATGCTGTTTGGGAGAAGATAGGGGATGGACTCCGTTGATACAGCTCATATGCTTATCTATGGAAGTGTTGATATAGCTTATAGGCTTATCTGTTGAAGTATTGAAATAGCTCATATACTTATCTGTTGAATTGTAGATATAGCTTATATGCTTATCTATCGAGGTGTTAACATAGCCAGTATGTTTATCTATTGTGAAATCGGAAATGTTTAATATGAGTTACTACCTCATTGAAATTGTTGGCTAGGTTCTGAGTCGTAGTTATGAATTGTGAATTTGATAAGAAATGGAAAATGAAAGGAAACATGGATATAGTTGTCATGTAATGGGAATGGTTTATGAATTGATTTTGTGAGTCAAACATTTATCAATTGCTAATGTCTTAGTTACTGCTCATGTTGTGTTTAGCATATCTCTACTGGGCGTTGGCTCACCCTATATGGGACATCATTTTCAGGTACAAGTAGCATGCCACCTCCAAGGATATAGCTTGGGAGGCCAGAGGCAGACAGACTCTTTTTGGTTATTTTGTTTGTATTACATGTATATCAAGCCAAGGGCTTATTTTGTATAGAGTTAGTACTCTTCTTTTTGTAACCAAGTGTTGATTTGGAAAGCTGTAAGCCCTTAGGGCATTTGCTTTTGTTGTTAACATGTAATACTGTTGTAAGGACTACTCTGATGAATAGAAAGGTGTTGATTTCTCTTATATCATTACATGTCTAAAATGATGGGTTTTATGTATTATTTTGAGGGCGTTACATACTAAATGCCATAATGTGGAAAAACTTCGTATTTCTATCACCTTTAATTGCCCAATTCAGCCTTGATTTCTGAAGCCATACCCACTCCACCATTTTGCTCAGTTTCCATGCTTTCCCTTTTGCCTCCCTTCTTCTAGCAGCCTGTGATGATGATGATAATGACCCTTCTTCAGCCAGTAAATCTAAAGCATGAACTTCCTTTTCAACTTGTTTCAGTTGGAATTCAGCATTACCAAAGACTTCGTTGTTCCACTGCTTTAATGTAACTTTCAAAGTTTTCAATTTTTTCAAACACTTAAACCCAACCCAACCATCTATCATTGTTTCTGACCAGTATTGTTGTACCACCTTCATGAAACTTGGATGAAGAAGCCAAGAATTAATAAATTTAAAGGGTCTAGGGCCCCAGTCCCTCTCATCTTCCATCAGTAGAATAGGACTATGATCTGAAAACCTTCTAGGAAGATCCCACAATTTGAAGCTAAAATTACACAACCAGTTTGGGTTTAGGAGAAATCTATCTAATCTACTCCACCTTTCTCCTTCCTGAGAATTACCCCAGGTGAAATTCCTCCCAAACATTGGTAATTCAGTTAACTCTAATTGGTCAATCATTTCATTGAAATCTCTTATCCCTCTATCTATTCTAGAGCCCCATTTTCTTTCTAATATTCTTCTGATCTCATTGAAATCTCCCCCCACACACCAAGGGTTAGGATATAATACTTCAATATTTAACAGGATATCTCACACCTCCTTCATTTTCCTTACATCATTAGGACTATAGACATTCACCACCACACACTCAAAGCTATGATAAAGAGTACCTGATAAGAGAATGAAATTTTTATTGCAGCAACAATCTTTGAGTTGAAACACTTCTGGGTTCCAAACACAAAGTAAGCCTCTAGCAGCTCCTTCTGAATCCACTGCCATAAAATCCATCCCGTCTCCTGGCCAAATTGACCCAGCTAATTTTTCATTACTGACAGCTTTCTTAGTCTCTTGCAGTAGCACCATATCAACTTTATTGTCAAAGAGCACCTTCTTGATCCTCCTCCCTTTAATTGACTTCCCCAAGCCCCTAACATTCCAAGATAATAGCTTTATTTCAAACTTACCATAACTCCTTATACCTCCTAGGGATGCTATTTAGTTAGCATTACCCTTCATCACCTTAAGCTTTTCAATATCTCTCTCTTCCAGCTCCATTAGTTTACTTATGATCTCCTCTTCCTTTCCATTGCAATCCAACCCGAGGACCCTACTGAGCTGTAGGGTTGTTTCAGCTTCATTAAGTTTGCTTATCATCTTCTCATCCTTTCCATTTAGGATCACTTTGTATTGCTATGATGCGGTTTTGCATTCAAATTTGCTTTTCTTTATTGTTTTAATATAAAAAACAATAAAATAAAAAATTACCACCTATGTCTAGAAGTTAACCACCACACTCTTGACTTCTCTTTTGAGGCTAAACCTTTAAGAGATTAGGTTAGGCTTAGTTGGTTTAAAACATTTTTCTTCCAATTATTTGATAATTAATTTTTTTTCAATTTATTTAAATTATTTGTATTTGATAAACTATAAAAAGGAGTTGCACCAACATTTTGATAGAGACTTTCAAAATAAATAAAAATAATAATTAAACATCTCTATAAAATGCACTAAACAAGGCCTATATGCCAAAATTAGAATTTTAAATTCTCATTTTAACCTCAAAGCACTCCTTTTAAAACAATGCTTCTACATGGTCCTCTCTCACATCCATGGAAGAAGCTTGAATTTCATGCATGATGAAGGCGCGTGGGCCTGAAACATTACCCCAAAACTGAAGGTAAACTTTGTAGAGAGTGAGTTTAGAGAGAGAGTGAGAAAGTGGTTTATTTGGGTCTTAGAGAGAGAGAGAGAGAGAGATAGAGAGGGAGGGTTTGAGGCATTTCCTAAAACAAAAATGAAAAAAAGAACAAAGAAAAAAGAAAAAAGTGTAATTGTTATATTTCCACTTTGTTGTTAATGAAGGACCAACTAAAATCTTTCTCTCTCCTACTTACATAATAAGGTGAAGGAATTTCAAGTATCCTTTTTTATTCTCCCTCCAAATCCATTTTAGTGTATACATTTTGGTGTATATATACATACATACACTTGAATTGTGAGAGAAAAACTTAAGAGGAGAGACAGAAAGTGAGTAAGGTGTTAGAGACGCCACATAACTTAATTTAAAAGTATTGTACGGTATGATTTAACCCAACAATTAGTCTAATAAATTTGTTCATTTAAATTTCAATTCATAACTCTAATCAAGAAGATATACACAAATGAAGTGTCATGAGTCAGTTTATAAATATATTATGTACATAACCTCCATAGGCACGACTCCGACTCTGATACCACCCATATCCTAACTCCAATTTGAAATCAGGGTTTAGATATTGATTGTTATTATTGTATTAGTTATTAGCCCAAAGATAATCGGACACCAATATACTATGGCAACATAGGGAACAAAAATAAATCAAGACAAGCCATATATACACACAGACACTGTATGTTTTCTCTATCAATAAAATTTTCTTTTTGCTGATAAAAAAAAATATATATATACACACAGACACAGACACACATGTATCAGTGCTTGCTTAACTGCTCATCATATTGTGCTTCTATTTAGAGAGAGAGAGAGAGAGAGAGAGAGAGAGAGAATGGGTAGAGGAAGAGTAGAGCTAAAGAGGATAGAGAACAAGATCAATCGTCAAGTGACTTTCTCAAAGAGAAGGAATGGTTTGCTCAAGAAAGCTTATGAGCTCTCTGTCCTCTGCGACGCTGAAGTGGCTCTCATCATCTTCTCCAGCCACGGCAAGCTCTATGAGTTCGGCAGCGCTGGGTATCTCTCTCTCTCTCTCCCCTCTCTCTCTCTCTCTCTATATATATATGTATATGTATATATCATATATGGATCTCATTTGGATCACCTGAACTTTGTTCAGTAATGTTTGTTTTTCATCACAGACTGTCCTCTCTTTCTCTCTCTAGTTGGGTTTTCTAGGTTTTTGTTTCTGATGATGATTCTGATGCTTCTATGGCTTCATGGTTTCTAGATTGATGTTCTGTGAAATGGGTTTTCCATTGAGAGATCGACACGTTTCACTCTTCTCTGAAAATCTCACCATAAAGATGAGAGAATGACTACGAGGTTGTTCTACCCCAAAACTTCACTCCCTCCTCCTCTTGGACCTTTATGCAAGATCTAGGGTTTCCTTTTTTATTTTCCTTCTCTCTCTCTCTCTCGAAATGTGTTCTAGGTAGTTAGTTAACATAGAGAGAAGCACTTGAAAGTCCAAAGGGTTTCAATGCTTGAAATTTTGTCTTCATCTCTTTCGATACTTAGATCTTGGGGTTTCTTCACTGATTTGGTTCCTTTTTCTCTCTCCAAAATTCTTATTCAATCATAACCTTTCCTTGCATATCTCTATTTTTCAAAAAAAAATAAAAATTATTGAACTTGTAAATTTTATTTTCTTTTTTTAAATGTTGATTGGAAGTGTTAAAATTTATTATTGTTTATAAGGATTTGATGAGGTAATTAATTGAAAAGAAAAGTTTTCTACTAGTAATTAAAAAAAATTAATTAATTTTTATTAGTAATAAAGAGTTCTTTTACTTTTAGAAACGTTTATTCGGTTTTTTTCCTCATTAAACCAAGAATAAGAAACTTTTTCTCATTTGATTTTCCTTTGCTTCTCTTTTCTTTTTCCCATGTCTACTTCTTTCTCTTCTTTCTCTTCTTTATTTTTTTTTATTTTGTTTTATTTTCTCATGTTTCAAACACAGTAGAAAAGAGGGGTTAGGTTATATATTGGTACCCCTACCAATCACTACTACAAAAACAGATAAAGATCATACTTTTTTGGTATAATATATGTTATTTAATCACACTTTTTAAGTTTTATTAAAGTGTGATTAAAAGTGGTCATTTTTAATCACACTTTTTAAGTGTGATTAAAAATATTTTGATCACATCTTTTAAGTGTGATTAAAAGTATTTAGATCACACTTTTTAAGTGTGATTAAAAATATTTTGATCACATCTTTTAAGTGTGATTAAAAGTATTTTGATCACACCTTTTAAGTGTGATCTTTGGAAGTGTGATTAAAAAGGGTCATTTTTAATCACACTTTTTAAGTGTGATTAATAACATTTAGATCACACCTTTTAAGTGTGATTAAAAATATTTGCATCACATCATTTAAGTGTGATTAATAATATTCACTACTAAAAAAAAATACTTTTTGTGACCGTCACATGCCGTCGCAAATAATAAAAATACAGTCGCAAAAGACTTTTTGCGACAGCTATTTTGCCGTCGCAAAAAAAAAAAAAAATAAAAAACACTTTTAGCAACCATTGTTTTACTGTCGCAAATAATTATTTATTAAAAAAAAATCATATATGAGTTTGCTACAACAAAAAAATCAATTACAAGCACCAACCAATTTTTTGTAAATGAAAAATAACAAAATTAACAAATTAATTAAATTTATAATAGACATTATCCATTAACCATCTTTAAATACACTGTACTAAAAAATTCAAGTCTTCAAAAAAAAAAAAAAGAAGAAGAGCAACATAATCTTTAGCTCCCAACATCAACCGCACGATCGTATCAACTATTCCCTCAACAAAATCTGCAAAAACATATATCAAACTTGACTTGAAAATTTAATGCACTTAAATGTGTTAGTTTAGCTTAAAATAATCAAAATAAAACTATGTCAGTGACCTATCTCTATGGCAGATCAGTAATTTGCAACAAGAGTTTCAATTACCTTAAGAGCAACTTCAAGCTTAACTATGGGATCACTTAATTATGGCGTTCGGAATTATATAACAATATTGTGGCGAGAGATTTCCCTAAGAACTCCACCATCACCACCTCCTACAACCAAAACCTGCATCAAGTAATTCAATTAAATTTAGCACAAATACCTGACAAACAGAATAATTATAGATTGCATAAACATGAAGAGCAGAAGATAGCTAGCTCTACCAACAATGTTTTCCTCAATCATTGGCAACTTAAATTACAAGTTCTCTTTCTACTTGTAAATATGATGAATTGAGGCCGAGAGTACATAGAAATATTATTTGTTCACAATTTAACAATGAGACAAAAACAAGGTGAGTCTTATATTCAATTCTAGAAATTTGTCATACAATGCCTTCAATCTAATAGAAAGAGTAAATTTTGCACATAGAACTGAAATACTATTTTGTCTGAAATTCCCTGGGAAGAGTGTGCAACATAGTGATAATAAAAGAATGGTGCCACACAGCCTTGTCTCTAACGAAAGTCGAACCCTTAACTTCTCATACGTGAGAAGTAGGAAGTTGATGTTGTTGGGTTAGAAGACTGTTTGGCACATATAAAATAATTACTTAGAATCAAGAAATTTTGGAAAGAGGGTGATGAGTTTTTCACCCAATTTAGAGTAATGCCCTGTTTCTAGAAATTAATGCAAGAAATTAGTGAGGTAGAGATGACAAGTAATGTTGATAGACATACAAGAATAAGAAAGAGTAAAAAGGTACCTTTATCCTCAGCATCTCCATTCCATTTACCAGAAGTAAAGTTCCACTCCCCAGCCAAGTTTTCATCTTTCTTCCAGTCAGATTTAACCCACCGATTCTCCCAGCCACCATCTTAAAAAAGTACAACAACAAAAACATATAATGAGGATGAATGTGAACCCAGAAAGTCCCAGATGCTTTTATTAAAAAAAAAAAAAAACAGAACTGCTTATTAAGCAATTCACTTGCTAAAACAATGGACAACAAAAAGTCAAAAGCACAACTATATATATCTTTGTTTCTAACTTCTCTTCACCAATAGCATCTTGTTGATGTTAAATGTAAGCGCAATAGAGGTAATGCATTCATACGTAATGTGTATTGGGGGATTTATACATAGGGAACACATACAAAATGTTTAAGCTACACAGTTGTTGATTTTTTACTAATTAAAATTGCAAATTAAAGCTTGTGCATAGGTAATTTACTCTTCTTTCATTTGAAACAATCTCAGTATTTACAAAATCAAACTACAGGAAGCAAACACAAATCCAAAAAACAATACAGATAAGGCAACACAAATCAATTCCTCAACAGATCCACTAAACAGTCCTAGTTCCAGATGAATTCTGAAGTAAAAAAACAAACTAAAGCACCAGACATCAAGTTTTTTGGGAGAAACAACATCAGAGAATTTGTAGCTAATTTCTCGTACAAATGCCAATCACCAACCAAAGCTAACCATGTCATTGAACTTGGTTTCTAAATTTGATCACTTCTCTAAGGCTTACTATAAGGCTTAGTTGAGGTAGAGCTTTTTCAGTAATTGTTCACTTTGGTTGTTATGCTTCTAGAAGGTATTTAAGGATTTGGAAGCTGGAGTTGTTTATGCTCTTATTTTTTAATAATTATCACTAAATAAGATATATCATATGACTAGCGTATGCCCGTGCCTAAAGGCACGGTGTAAATAATATTAAGATTAAAATACAACTATAAAAATATATTTAACACTATTTAAATTTATTTTTTAATTTGATAAAATTACAAATTTAATATAAAATTTAATCCCAACACTATTTAAATTTATTTTTTTAATCCGAACACTATTTAATCCGAACACTACTTAAATTTATTATAAATTTAATCCCCATACTATTTAAATTTATTTTTTAATTTGATAAAATTAAATTTAATCCAACACTATTTAATCCCAATACTATTTAAATTTATTATAAATATAATCCCAACACTATTTAGAACCAACACGAAATCTAGGTAACAATTAAGCATATCAAATTCAAAACTTATAACATATTGTAAAGATGAATTAATTGCAACCTATCAGGATTACAAAACAACATAATAAAGCAATCAATATGGCTTCACATAGATTTGAAATAAACATGGGACTTTAAAAACCAAATCCATTAGGTACATGAGCAAGGTTGACCAAGCATGTGAAAACCAAGCTCAGCCTAGATGGGCTTGGATTCAGTTCAGACCAAGTAAAATTAAGCTGAAGTTGAACAATTCAGTGACCAATTAATCTAGAGCTGAAGCTATCAATAAGTCAATAAGTTTCATTTGCAGAAATATACAGCTATGTATGAATTCACACACATATATATAGACACATTTAATAAATACCTTCAATTGTTCAGTAAATAAATCAAAGCCCCCCACATTAAAAAAAAAAATACCTGGAAGCACACAAAATTTAACTGAATATTTGAAATAGCCTATTATAATATGGTACAAATATATGGAAGATAGCCCCGTTGGACTACCCCTGTGCAGCTCTCCAGGTAACCTAAAATAAGTTAGATTGGAAGCACCTTTTAAAACCAATACGAAAGAATATCATCTAGGTAACAATTAAGCATATCAAATTCAAAACTTATAACATATTGTAAACATTCAAAATTTAATTCTAACCATTCATTTCTATGATACATATTGAAACACACAAAACAAATGGTATTCTTCTGAATTCTGGTAATTATTTATGGTAATTATGGTAATCAAGTTAGGATTGATTATGGTAATTTCAAGTTACAATCCATCTTATTAAGCCAATAATTCACGTGCTGCATGGATTCACATGCTGCATGGATTGCAAATTTCAATCTATCGACCATCTTATTTATGGTAATTTCAATCTATAGACCATCTCCCAAAAATTCACGTGCTGCATGGATTGCAAATTTCAATCCATCTTATTAAGCCAATAACAAATTCATAACCTAATAGCATGTTCAAGATTATCACACCTTCAAATACACAAACTACAAACTATCCTCACAAATGAATTTTAATACTTAATGTTATTAACCCAGATCTGTAAGTAGAGACAACTCTAAGGAACCAATAAAAAATTTGGCATTAACTGGGCAAAAGAAAGGATTGCTTCATAATCAGTAGAAGAGCAATCACAGGCCTTAAGAATGATACACAATAACCTCATTAGACTGCAATAAATTATGTAAGTGGTCTGAAATCCTAAACAATTCAAGAAAAAAGGGAATTAGATGCCAGAGTTTAAAAATTAGACTGCAATCTTCCTGGAATGCTATTTCAAATGTATTTAGACTGCAATCTTCCAGAGTTTAAAAAAGGGAATTGAAAATGATACACAATAACCTCATTTGGAATGCTATTTCAAATGTATTTCTCAATAGACACAACCATGCTATCATAAATTCTTTGGTCACCCGTTCAATTCACAAAAAAATAGCAGAAAATGCCCCTCTACTATGGTAGTCCTCCTGATAAGTAACAAAGATGGGCACTTCTAAATTACCACTACTTAAACTGTCTAATTGCTCTCAATTACTATATTCAAACTGAAAATTTATGCAAAATACAAGATGCCCATAAAGAACCAATAACGTGGCAAGCACATGGAAACTAAGATGAACATAAGTTTACTAAAAAACAGATCAGTTTTTAAAAACAAACAAATCTGTAAAATCTTAAACCAAACCATTTATATAATTCATGCAAGGGGGTTCAATCATCTAATAAAACAATATTGACTATCTGCCTCACTCCCACAATGAAGAAAAGGGTAACAAATAGTTCCCAAATAATACTTGGGCCAAATTAGACATATAGATCATGTACCAAAGTCAATGATTCATCACAAACAAAAGTTTCTAATCCATAGCAAGGAGGGGGGGGACCTTGGCGGCGCGGGTGAGGCGATCGCCGCTTTCGCCGACGGAGATGTTGAGGACGAGTTTCTGGACTTTGATCTCTCTCATTGGGTTCGAGAGCTTCTTCTCCGAAGCCTGTATTCATTCATATTTTTCCATTATTCACACAAACACAGTCAGTACAACATACATCTATATATATTCATATCATAGAGATATATATATATATATATATATATTTCATAACATATAGAGAGAGAGAGAGAGAGAGACCATTGCGAATGCGGAGGAGGAGCAGAGAGGTGAAGAAAGCGGCAACAGGAGTGGATTTATGGGTGGATGGAGATGAAGGAAGAAGCTCCTAGGGTTTCGTTTAAAATGACGATAATACCCTGTCAATGCTCTTATCTAATAATCCCGTATTGAGTTGGTAGGGAAGGGTAAAATGGATAATTCATAAAGTTAAAAATGAAAAATAAAAAAGATATAGAAGTAATGTTAAAGATCATAAATAAATAATAAACATGAAGATAATTATAAAGAGTTATCCGATTATACATATATTAAAACCTTTATAAACTGGAAAGAGAATCGACTTTGGTACAACCTTTATTTAGATAGTTATAATATATTTTTCCTTCATAGCATTTTTAAAACTTTTATTATCAAAAAAATTATCAAACAAATTTTTATGATAGTTTTTAAAATTTTTATAAATATAAATTAGAAACTGAAAATGAAATGGTTAGGGTCTGTTTGGTAACGTTTACGTTTTCAGTTTATATTTACAAAAATTTTATAAACTGATTTTTGTTTATTTTTTGTTTATTTTTAGAAAAATATAAACTACAAACGCGTTTAGTAATTGACAAAATGTTTTAAAAAAATTAAAAATATGAAAAAAGAGTGAGAAATGGCAAATGGTGGCAAGTGGCGGCAGAAAACGGTGGTGGAAAGTGGTGACGGTGGGTTGTGGGTAGCGGGTGGTGGTGGGTGGTGGCGAGTGGGGGTGGTGGTGGGTGGGTGGGTGGTTGATGGTGACGAGTGGTGGTGGTGGTGGTGGCGGGTGGTGGGCGATGATGGGTGGCGGATGGCGGGTGGTGGTGGGTGGTGGCGGATGGGTGACGGTGGTGGTGATGGTGGTGGTGGTGGTGGTGGTGGTGGTAGGTGGGTGGGTGACAGTGGCGGGTGGTAGCGAATGGGTGGTGGTGGTGGTGGTGGCAGGTGGTGGATGGTGGTGACAGATGGGTGGCGGGTGGGTGGTGGTGGCAGGTAGGTGGCGGGTGGTGATGGTGGGTAGTGGGTGGCGGGTGGTGGTGACGGGTGGTGGGGTGGTGTGGCAGGTGGGTGGCGGATGACCGGTGGGTGGCTGTGGTAGGTGTGTGGCGGTAGCAGATGGTGGTGGGTGGTGGTGGTGGGGTGTGGGTAGGTGACGGTAGCAGGTGGTAGCGAGTGCGTGGTGGTGGGTGGGTGGGTGACGGTAGTAGGTGGTAGCGAGTAGGTGTGGTGGTGGTGGGTGGTGGGTGGTGAGCAGGTGGTGGTCGGGTGGTGGTAGGTGGGTGGTGGTGGTGGCGGGTGGTGGTAGATGGGTGCTGAGTGGTGGTAGCGGGTAGGTGGCTGGCGGTGGATGGTAGTGGCGGGTGGCGGGTAGATGGCAGATGGGTGGTGGTGGCGAGTAGGTGGTGGGTGATGGTGGCTGGCAGGTGGTGTGGTGACGTTGGTGGGTGGTGGTGGCAAGTGGGTGGCGGATGGCGGGTGGTAGTAGTTTTGGGTGGGTGAAGGTGGCAGGTGGTAGCGAGTGGGTGGTTGTAGTGGTGGGTGGTGGTGGTGGTGGCAGGTGGGTGGCGGTGGGTGGTAGGTGGTGGTGGTGGTGGTGGTGGTGTGGTGGCGGGTGATGGTGGCGGGTGGGTGGCAGGTGGGTAGTGGTGGTGAGTGGCTGGTGGTGGCGGGTAGTGGATGGTGGTGGTAGATGGGTGCTGAGTGGTAGTAGCGGGTAGGTGGCGGGCAGTGGATGGTAGTGGTGGGTGGCGGTGGATGGCAGGTGGGTGGTGAGTAGTGGTGGCAGGTGGTGGTGGGGGATGGGTGGTGGTGGCGGAAGACGGTAGTGGAAAATGGTGACGGGTGGTGGCTAGTGTTGGGTGGTAAAAAAAAAAAACTCAAAACTCAAAACGGAAACACATTTTTTTAGTTTACATTTTTTGGCCAAATTTATAAACTGAGACCACTGATTTATAAATCAAAAATTTACCGAACAAGTTTTTATTTGAGTTTTTAAAATTTTTGTAAATATAAACAGAAAACTGAAAACGTAAGTGTTACCAAATGGTACCTTAGCAAACAGGCTTTAGATAGTAAAAATGTTGTAAAATTAACAAATAATTAAATAAGTTACCAACGTAAGAAATGACTTATCAAAGATTCTTAGGTCATATATGGTTTGATTTTTAGAAAAAAAATTTAAAAATTAAAGATTAATTTGGTTAAGAAATAAAAACTAAAAAATAATTATCATTTAAGGGTAAAAAATAATTATCATTTTAACTTTTGGGCAGGTTATATACATACGTATGGCTGTTTCAATTTAATTTGTAAAAGATTATTTCTAACCACTCGAAAGATAAAAATTATATAAAAATGATAATTATTTTTATTTTTTATTTCTTAACCAAATTAATTTTTAATTTCTAATTTTTTTTAAAAAAAATCAAACCATACATAGTGCCTGTTTGGCAGAGTTTAATTACAGCTTATTTCAGCTTTCAGCTTAATTTAAGTTATTTTGATGTGTTTGGTTTAGCTTATAGCTTATAGCTTATAGCTTTTTGGAAGTCAGATATCAGCTTATTCTTTGAGTGGGGCAGGAGATGCTTTAAGAATAAGCTGGAAATCAGCTTAAGCTGAAAGTTATAAGCTATGGTGCTGTTTGGTGTAGCTGTTAAAACAGATTATAGATTATAGCTTAACAGATTATAGATTATGACTTTAATCAGAAGCTGTTAATCTGTTTGGTATACCTGTTGGATTATAGATTTAAGTTGCTGAGTAGTGTTTGTTAAATAAGCTGTGAAATAGCTTTTTAATTAATTTTTATTTTTTATTATTCACTATTTGTCTACATTTCTCATAAATAATAATAATAATATTTTATAGTCCATTTGGGTAATTTGGGTCTTTTTCTATTTTTAAAAAAAAAAAAATAAAAAAATTTTAGAGTATAACCGTGAATTAACATGTCCACAGCAGAAACTGATAATCAGAAGCAAGGGGTGAGCAGCTTCTCAGAATCAGCTTTTTTGACTTAAAATAAGTTGTTAGAATCAGAAGTTGTTTGAAATAAGTTTAACCAAACAGTCCAAAATAACTTTTTAAAGCCAGAAGCCAGAAGTTGGCTCAAAAAAGCCCCACAAACCCCCCTATAAGCTGTTGAGGCATAAGCTATAAGCACTTTCCCACAGCTCTACCAAACATGGCCATAGTCTAAGAATTTTTTGATAAGTCATTTCTTATGTTGGTAACTTGTTTAATTATTTGTTAATTTTACGACATTTTTACCATCTGAAACCTGTTTGGTAACCATTTCGTTTTCAGTTTTCAATTTATATTTACAAAAATTTTAAAAATTGTGATAAAAACTTATTTAATAATTTTTTTGATTTATAAATGGTTGTCTCAGTTTATAAATTTGAGGAAAAAACGTAAATTCAAAAAATAAGTTTATATTAGTTTTTAAATAGAATTTAAAAATTTACTAACAATTTTTTTTTCAATTAATTTTTTTTCAAATAATTTTTTTTCCAATTAATTTTTTTTCAATGAATTTTTTTTTCCAACTAATACTAATCGAGGGCCAATTGTAATGCTACTTTAAACCTTAGGGAGGGGATTGTAATTTCTAAAATGTAAGGGGTGTCAATGTAATTTACCCAGTAAGGGCAAAATTAGTATTTAAAAAAATTAATTGCTAAGGGGGGAATTGTAATGAAACTTTAAACCTCAGGGAGGGAGATGTAATTTCCAAAATGTGAAGGGGAATTGTAATAAATATAAACCTTAGGAGATATCAGTGTAATTTACCCTATGTATATAATAATCACACTTAATTAAAAAGTGACATAAAAAATAAATATTATCACACTCAATCAGATTAAGTGTGATTAAAATTTGAGAATTGTATATTTTATATAAAAACCAATTTGAAATATTTTATACAATCACACCTATTTAGGAAGTGTGATTTAAATATATATATATATATATATATATATACACTTATTTAAAAAGTGTGATTAAAAAGTAGTAATGTATATATAATCACATTTTAATTACATTGTGCGATTAAAAATATATAAATAATCACACTTTAATTAAAATGTATGATTAAAAAATATATAAATAATCACACTTAGTTAAAAAGTGTGATTAAAAAGTAATATTGTATATATAATCACACTTTAATTAGAATGTGTGATTAAAAAAATATATAAATAATCACACTTTAATTAAAATATGTGATTAAAAATATATCTAATCACACTTATTTAAAAGTGTGTGATTAAAAAGTAATAGTGTATATATAATCACACTTAATTAGAAAGTGTGATTAAAAATATATAAATAATCACACTTTAATTAGAAGTGTCCGTCTTTAGTTTGGGAAATCTTTCCCTTTTGTATTCTCTTAGTAGTTGTTGTTGGTGTATTGCCTTGATTCTTAGGGGAAGAGCCATGTATAACAAAGTTGGGTCAAGTGACCCCACTGGAAATTTGTAAATCTGAAATTATTATTCAGACTTTTTGAAAATTTTATTTTAAATGAGGTCAATCTTGTAAACTAAAAAATATGAACTAATTTCATAAAGCATAGAGATTACTATACTCATGTTACCCTTTTTTTTCCTTCTAATATTTTAGTTATTCTTTTTCATTTTCTTCTTTCTTTGAATTCTTTTGTAGATGTTCTCGTGTTACCTACCTTATACAACTCACTATTATCCTAATATCCAAGAGATGATTACGGCATTATGTGACAGTTTAGGAGAGGATTTATGCTTATATTTATAATAAAAAAAAAGAAAAAGAAAAAAAAAAGAGAACTTGTGGCATTAAAAGGAATT
>JAPPVO010008160.1:0-31098 GCA_030407325.1 Camellia japonica | reverse complement strand
ATTTTTTATAAAAATAATTTAACAATCCCGTCACTAACCATAGTGTATGGAAGAAGTTAAAAAGGGTGTAACAATAGGCATGAGAGAAGTCAAAAAGACTTGTAGGTTGGGAGAAGTTAAATGCTGAGTTTTTTTTTTTAAATAAAAAAAATAAAAAAATTAAGATTGAAATATTGGAACTCCCATAAAACTTGTGGGTTAGTAATTTCATTTTCCTTATGTAATACTAGCCTATCATCCGTGCTATGCACAGAATAATTATAGATATTTTATATTTGTTTTAGATTTTTTTTAATATATAAATTATGTTTTTAAAGATTTTTTATAAAAATAATTTAACAATCTTATCACTAATCATAGTGTATGGGAGAAGTTGAAAAGGGTACTGCAATAACTGTAATAGATTGTATCTATAATTATTTGTATGATGGGATTTTAAATGCCAATTAGGAGATTTTGACCAAATCAATAAATGCAGGCATGTGGAAAGACATGTGGATTGAAAAAATTTAATAAATGTTGATCAGGAGATTTTGACCAAATCAATAAATGCTGAGATTTTTTTTTTAAATAAAAAATTAAAAATTTAGAAAATTTAGATTGGGACATTGAAGCTCTCATAGGTCTTGGGGTTAAAAACCTCATTTTGCTTAATATATAGTATAGAGATAGATAGATATTATTTTAAAGTTTAATATTTTGATAATAATAGTATGTGTTGGACTTTTTAAGAAATTTTTTTTGTGCTTGTCTTTAATGCATTAAAGTTTTATTATGAGGGTGTTTTCCCCTTTTTATCTTAAGGTATGAGGAATTAACAAAAAAATAAAATAAAATAAAATAAAAATTTGTCAATTAATAATTGATTGGTTGAAAGTAGAGACATTATAGGCACCTAATAATTTTTTAAAAAATTATAATTCAGTACAAATAAAAACAAATACAATAATTTTGTTTGGTTTGTGTTTCTCAAAAAAATTTAGGAAAAATTTTCTACAAATAAGTTTTCAAAAATAATTAAACCAAACAAATTTTTCCAAATTTTTTTTCCAAAACTTGTTTGATTTACAAGTTTTCCAAGCAAATCTCTCTCTCATACACATCAAATCAATCACTTTTTCCAAAACTCTCTCTCAAAATAAATTTTCAAAACATCTTTTGAAAAAAAACTAAACAAAACAAATTTTCGTACTTTTTATCTCGAAACATGTTTCTCAAATACAAACCAAACAAGCCCTATAAATATTAATAATTAAAACTTTAAATTTTATATTGTTTAAATATTAATAATTTTATAAATCTTATAAATACTAATATTAAAAATTTAAATTTCAAGTTATTAAATTTTATAAATCTTATAAATATAAGTTATTAGAACGTTAAATTTTTCGAAAAACAATACTAGTTTTTAATGTATCTTATATATTGTTTGCATGATTTGTAATTTTCAGTCTCATGTCAACGTCAAATTGAGATATTTCATAAATTTATAATGTATATTTTTTGTAGTGAAAATTAGGAAATATTGTATTTTTATATTCAATTAAAGATTTGTATATATTATGTTGTACATATTTTATTTATGAAACATATTAAAAGTAAATGCTACATTGCACATAATACTCATGATATATATGTATATTATTATAAAAAATATATAATTTATATGTATATTATTAAAAAATACAAATTATATAATATATATATTTTTTAATTTGCACACATCGCCTCTGCCTCGGCCGCTAGTATTAATAATTAAAACTTTAAATTTTTTCATAAATTTATAATTATTTTATAAAATTATCACTAGATTATAAATTTTTCATAATTTTTCCTGGCTGACGGTCACTGCATCTATGTGAAATGATACGTGGAGCCTACCAACTTTGGTATTGGTCTAGCATGCAAAAACACATCACTTTAAAATAGCCCACCTTTTGTACCATTACCCATCAATAAAATTTCAAGGTTAACATCAATCTTTTTCAAAATTAAGTGTTTGTTTGGCATAGACCATAAAAGATAAAAAATCAAAAAATTATTAAAAAAATTAAAAAATTATCACTATTTAACAAAAAAGTATCAAAAAAAAATTACAAGCCAAAATTGTTCTCTCCAGTACAAGCTCACGTGTGGGTCCGTGGGGTACTTTTCATATATCTTATAAAAAAAATTAGATATATATATTCATTGAACTGGATGGTACTATTGGGTCCGTGGGAGCCCACCACGGATCCAGTTTCGATAATCCGAACCTTTTTAATTTGTAAAATTTGTCGAGTACTATATTCCTATAAAAAATCACGTTGATCGAATATCGATAGCTATGTGATCAAATCAGATTTTTGTCAACCGTTTATTTTTTATTGTCCATTTTTTTCATACAAAACTAATTTGATCACATAGTTATAGATATTCGATCAACGTGATTGTTTATAAGAATATATTACTCGATGATTTCTACACATTGAACGGTTCAGATTATTGAAACGGGACCCGTGGTGGGTCTCCATTGACTCAATAGTACCCTCCAATCCGATGAAGGACTAGAGGGAAGCCTCATCCTATATATATTATATATCTTGTGAAGGCACCATCTCATTTCAAAGCTGTACTGCATATTCAACCGTCACTGTTAGTAGCATAGGGCATAGGGGTAATATGGTAATTTTGCTATTTTATACAATATTTTAATATACATTTAATCGTAAAAAGTCAAAAAATTATCCAAAACAATTATTTTTTTTCCTCTACTTTTTAATAAAAAAAATCAAAAAATACACTTATATAGTTCATCCCAAACAATCCCTAAGTATATATATATATTAAGGTTATTGAAACATTCTTTTCTAAATTTTATTTTTGGCTCTATTCATTATTTTTTGATTGTTTTAATTTTTTGATGTACATTTATAATTTAATTACACAACGACAGTCTACAAAAAAAAAAAAAAAAAAAAAAATTTAAAATAAAAATAGTAAGAGAATTCTTGATTCAATAGTGGAGATTAAATTAATGCCTAGTACTTTGGATTACTAGCACTACTACTATTCTAATCTTGATTGTATAAACCTTCAAAATGTTTTATTTAGGATGATTATGAAACTTGTTTACTACTAAGGCATCAATTGTTTTTTTATTTTATTTTATTCTTTATACCTAAATGTCATTTAATTATAAGTTTTGAAAGCCCTCCATTAATATTTTATTCTCAAATATCACGTGAAACGAAAAGAAACTTAAAATATAACATAATATTTTAAATTTGACTATACTTTTTGTTAGTACTACAAATGAACGGCCAAATAGTCCTTAAAATTGGGTTAATTTTTAAATCGAGCCTTATTTGAAACCCGTTTTTAAGGAGTTTTTTAGTGAATTTTTGTCTTATTCGAATTTTACAATTAATATTATTTTTCAATGTAAAAAAAACCTTTTAGCCTCTGTTTGGGAAGAAGTTTTTGGGGCTTTTTTGGCCACAAAAAACAAAATAGATTTTTTAGTCCAATAAGATAAAATATCACATCAAACTCATAATCATTACCTTATTTCTCTCACAAAAAATTCACAAAAAGCTAAAAGAGCCAAAAACCCTTCCCAAACCAGGCTTTTTACCTCCAGGCTAAACTAGCCAAACAAGCTAAAAAGCCAAAAAGTCAGCTCACTTCCCAAACAACACCTTAGAGACTTCAAAAGCCCACTAAAAGAGCTGCTTAAGAGTTGCCTTCATGCAAGGGTCAAGCCTTCCCAGCCCAAGTGAGTAATTGGAATAATGGTCCCTGATCCAAATAACTTATTGAAATTTATTTTGGGCTAAAAAAAACAAAAATGCCAAGCACTCCGTTTTTTTATAAAAAAATACTTAAAATTTAAATATATCATATAAGAAAAATCTACATTATTCACCTTTAAAGAGGTGCACAATAATGTAAAAATGTATCAATTTTTACGGTGAAAATTATGAATACTTGGTTATATTCGACTAGATCGATTAGAAAGTTTGAAAAAAATGTACTAAAGACAAAAAAAAAAAAAAAAAACCCTAATTTTTTTTGCCTTTCTTTTTTTTTTTTTTTTTTTTTTTAATACTTCACAATTTTTCTACACTAAATGGACCTATTTTTTTTTTACACAACTTAAAAAAAATATATTCTAACGTCAAAAAAATAAAATAACTTTTTTATGATGATGCCAAACTTTTTTTTTTTTTTGAGTGAATCCTGATGCCAAACTTACCCTTGACTTTCTCACACAAAAGATAGTTTCAAATGTTGTGCCGGCAACACAACAGTGCAAAATTAGGATTTCTGCAGTAATTACGACCGAAATTGAAAGAGAGATTAAAATCACTGGGTAGAAATGTAAATATGCATAAAATAAAGGTCCCAACAAAGGGGCTATGATAAATTTAGGGGACAAAGAGTAAAAAATGTCAAAACAAATAACTACCTTTCTTTCCCTCTGTTTGTCTCTCTCTCTCTCTCTCTCTCTCCATTTTTTTCCCCAGTTTAGTTAGAGAACTTGACTTTTGTAGGTTAAAAAGTTACAAAGATTTAATTTGATAATTAAGAAAAAAAGTCAATTTATTAGCTTATTTGAGTTATATTATCTCTTTATTTATTTTTTTACACTTTTTAAAATAAAAAAAAAAAACTATTCCAAAATGAGCCAAACCATTCCTTTTTATGAGCTGTTTACCAGCTTAATTTTAGCAAAGTAGTGTAAAGCATATCAGATTTGATCTATAAACATGTACATAAACATATGTATATTTGGATTGAATGAAAAAAAAAAGTGAAGATATGACCCACCAAAGAGGCCCATAACTTTGGACAATTGCAATCTATGCTTTGAACAACACCTGTTTGACAAAAATGGCCAAAGAACACCACCATCTGCAACATCACCAACTGGGTCTCTGTCTCTCTCCTCATTTCCCTTCCTTAACCCCACTCCTACTACTATCCTCTTTTCTCTCTCTACAAATTCCATTTCCATTTCCATTTCAATTTCCCTCTCTTGGGTTTCTTCTCTGTCCATGGACAAGCAGCAGCTGTCACTGGCCAAGTGTTCGCGGCAGCGATACAATGAATGGTTTGTTCATCATATCTTTTATGTCTTTTGGGTTCTGATTTAGTTCAATTTTAGAATTTCTTTTTCTTTTTGGTTTAATGGGTATTGTTTTTTATAAGATGGTCTGTGGATGTTTCATTGATTCAGTTATTAGTTTTTTTTGGCCATCTAGCAGTTTTGGCTCATCTCCTTGATGGGTATTTGAAAAATTCTTCTTGGGCTCTGTACTTTGTACTTGACCTCTTTTTTATTGCTTAGCAGGCCAGGTGTGTTTTTTTTCTTTTTTTCTTTTGGGGGCTTTAAGTTTATAATTAATTTTTCTTTGTTCTTTTGGGGATTTCTTAGTTATTTCTCTGTGGGGATGAGAGGAGGAGAAGATAAGAGTCTGGATTTAGTGTCATTCACGCATGTCTATACACAGAAATGAAAATCTATTGAATTTTGATAAGGTCTTGAAGCCAGGTAGCTAAAACTTTGGCATTAACTTGCTTCCGTCCATGATGCAAAGCCACTTAAAGCTTTAATTTATTCTTTTTCTTCTTCTTCTTCTTGCCACTTAAAGCTTTTTTCACATCAGCTAATGAATAGCATTTTTGTAGCAGAACTATAATGGAATCTTAAAGATGGCCATTCTCTTGAATGTAACTTCATCGCTAACTTGTTGGAAGATTGTGAACAATCACATTGTTCTTTTGTGCATATTTTCAAATCAGTTGGAATTTTGTGTTGTTTGCTTTTAAAACTATACATGTAACGTGAGATGGATTCGCTCCACTTGACTGGGACACAAGCTTTAGTTTGGTTTTGTAATTTTAAAAATGTTTAAAGCATGAATATTTTATACTTCTAGTTGGTGATATTATTTGTCTCCAAGAGCCACTTCCTTTCTGATCTTGAATTTGCTTGTCCATTGTTGTACAAATTCTATTATTTGTTTTGATGTTAACTGGCTGTTCATCCCTTTGCAGGATATTCCGGGATGTTCCTAGCGATATTACCATAGAAGTGAGCGGTGGAATGTTTGCCTTACATAAAGTAAGTTTCACCATTCTAAAAGATGAATTTATTCTTCCACAATGGGACAATTGATGAATATCAACAAATTGCATTTCTATAATTCCAATGTTTTTGTTCTTTCTCATCATATGAAGGGAGTCTTATGATGTCTACAAATGACCCACCTGTATCTTTTGTCACTGTGGTGATGTCCTCATATTGGATCAACAATACCTGCACCTACCTACTCCCACACCCAAAATATTTGAAAAAAGGATGTTTATGGCTTCTGTGCTCCACTTATTTGCCACATGAAACTATTTTCTTGTTGATTGTGGATCCGGTTCTTGGTTCTGTTCATGGACCTAATGGGATTATGAATGTGAAAAAACAACGCCTTGAATAATTCGGTTTTAGGAATTACTGGGTGAAGTAGTGTGAAATGTGAATACAATGGAAAGAATAAAATCAAGTGGTAGAAGAAAGGATCATGTAATGTAACTAGAACTGACTGAAGTCGAGGAGTCACTGAATGAGTAGTGGTTGGAGGAAATGCCACTGAATGAGTAGTAGCTGGTTTAAGTAGATTTGATTCTTTTGACGGATTTTTTTTGGGGGTCAAAATAATAGTGTTTAAGCATGTTGTGATATGGTTGCCACTTATTTCTTCACAAAGAAAGAACTGATTTATTTATGCAATTTAGTGGAGTGGTATATTCTTAGTTTGATAATAACTTCTAATTATCTTAATTTTACATCCAGTTCCCCCTTGTTTCTCGGAGTGGGCATATCAGAAGGTTGGTAGCAGAAAACAGAGATTCTGATAATTCAAGGATAGAGCTTCTTAACCTACCCGGGGGAGCTGAATCATTTGAGCTTGCTGCCAAATTTTGCTATGGTGTCAACTTTGAGATCACATCTGCAAATGTTGCTCAGCTATGTTGTGTGTCCGATTACCTAGAGATGACTGAGGAGTTTTCAAAAAATAATCTAAGTTCTCGCGCTGAAGAATATATCGACAGTATTGTCTGCAAGAACCTTGAAATGTGTGTTGAGGTGTTGCAACAATGTGAAAATCTACTCCCTCTTGCTGATGAGCTAAATATAGTCAACCGATGCATTGATTCAATAGCCTCCAAAGCTTGTGTAGAGCAAATTGCTTCAAGCTTTTCACGCCTAGAATATAGCAGCTCAGGAAGACTTCACATGAATCGCCAGGCCAAATGCGATGGAGACTGGTGGATTGAAGATCTCTCTGTTCTCCGGATTGACTTGTATCAAAAAGTCATATCGGCTATGAAATGCCGTGGGGTGAGGCCTGAGAGTATAGGGGCATCGCTCATGAATTATGCCCAAAAAGAGTTGACTAAGAAATCCAGCTTATGGAATCCATCTAGCCAGCCAAAAGTTGATGTGGTTGCTGGTTCAAATGTGCATGAAAGACTTGTAGTTGAGACAATTGTCAGCCTTTTGCCCATTGAGAAACTTGCAATTCCCATCAGTTTTCTATTCGGGCTTTTACGAAGCGCTGTGATGCTTGATTGCATGGTTTCTTCTAGGCTTGATCTTGAAAGGCGAATTGGATCCCAGTTAGATATAGCTAGTCTTGATGATCTTTTGATACCCTCCTTCCGCCATGCTGGTGATACTTTATTTGATGTTGACACTGTCCATAGAATCTTGGTTAATTTCTCTCAGCAAGATGATAGTGAAGATGATATGGAAGATGCCTCAGTCTTTGAATCCGATAGTCCTCATTCACCTTCTCAATCTGCATTGTTCAAAGTTTCAAAACTAGTGGACAATTACCTTTCTGAAATAGCACCTGATGCAAACCTCAAGCTCAACAAGTTCATAGCAATTGCAGAAACCTTGCCGGCTCATGCACGTACTATTCATGATGGGTTGTATCGGGCAATTGATATTTATCTCAAAGTACGTACTTATATATTTTCCTTCATGTTTTGTTTTTTCCCTTTTCTATTTAATGACTTGCATAATCATCTTCAGGTCCCATAACTATAACAAGTGTAAAAAACTCTGGAAAAGTAAAAACTAAAGATATTAGTTGATTCTTTAGAATCCTTTTTATTAGCTTACTCAACAAAACAGCATTTTAGTTCTGAATATTGATGAGCATGTTTTTTTGCTTGATTTATTTTGGATGCATATGGCAGGCTCATCAGAGTTTATCAGATCAAGACAAGAAAAAGCTCAGCAAATTGATTGACTTTCAAAAGCTCTCCCAAGAAGCTGGTGCACATGCGGCTCAAAATGAACGGCTTCCTCTCCAGTCAATAGTCCAGGTGCTTTATTTTGAGCAGTTAAGGCTCCGAAATGCAATGGTCTGCTCTTACCCTGAGGATGACCACAAGCCAATGCACCAGTCATGGCGGATCAGCAGTGGTGCACTCAGTGCTTCAATGTCTCCCCGGGACAACTATGCATCACTGAGGCGTGAAAACCGAGAGCTAAAACTTGAGCTTGCTCGGTTAAGGATGAGACTAAATGATCTAGAGAAAGAGCATGTTTGCATGAAGAGGGATATGGAAAAGTCTAATTCTCATAAATTCATGAGCTCTTTTTCTAAGAAGATTGGCAAGCTGAACTTTTTTGGTCATAGTTCTTCAAGGGAGTCGAGTTCTCCCTCAAAGCATTCACAAAGAACGGATTCAAAGATAATTGAAAGAACATGAACAAGCATATTACTTGGATTTGTTTGACTGCTTTTGTTGGGTAACTACAAGTAATGTTCCCGGTGACCTTTCTATGTTCTTCATTTTTGTTTCATTTCTTTTCAAATTCTCTTCCTCCCACCCTGTATACGAGTTGTGGTGCTTTGTATTAGCAATGGAAAGGAGCTTCTTCTTCTTCTTCTTTTTTTTTTTTTTTTCCAATTGGAAGTGATGATTTTGGTGATTACAACTTTGGTGTAATTTTTAGAAGATTCTGTAATGTAAACATGCGACATACCCTCATATATAGTAATTTACTGATGTAAATTCATGTCAAATATTTGACTCTGATTTTCGTATCTATTCATGTTATTGTGACGACTTATTTTCTCTTTTAGGGGAATCCTTGATAATTTCCTTGATGTTATCAAATTATAAAATTTGGGGCTGAACCCAGTTATATTACTTGCATTTTGAACTTTTCAAATCATTCCTCATTCTGCTAATTTTTCAACTAATATCCAAACAATCCATGAAATGCCTGTATTATTATGTTTTGTTTGGAATTTTTCTTATATGCTTAAGCCATGACAATAGATGATTCTGCTCTGTCTTAACAGTCCTGTGGCCTTCCCCATTTCACTTTCATTTATTGGATCTCTTTTCAAGATACCCATCGCTTGTTACGAATTGATACACCACGAAACACAAACAGGAATAAAGCAAGAATCTAAATCATGCACACAATACGCACAAAGATTTTTTACATGGTTCACCCCAGAATAGGGTTACGCCACGCTTTTTACTATGATCTGAAAGAATTATAATACAATACAAAGAGATATTGCACTTTATCAACAGATACGTAGTAATAGGGCTATAGGAAAAAGCTGTGAAATACCAAAAATATCCTCATCAGGATCCACGGTTGAGGGGCTAGTGTTTAGTACTTATGAGTAGCTGCACTACCCAACGTGGTTGTGCTTTCCTGTTGCCTCTTTGTATGCATAATGAATCCTCAGTTAGGTCATGATTCCAGATTGTTGTCTGTGCCAAATATTTCCAGTATGATCTGGAGGTCTTAATTTTCTATATCCGTGCAGCTAAAGTTGTCAAAATCTCTCACGCAAATTCAAAACTTGCTTGAAATCTTTTGAAGGACTGTCGTTGTTAAATAAGAGTAACAGTAGAACCATTTTGGTTGTTTCCATCACATTACATTGGTATGTGATAAAATCTATCCAGTGATATTAGCATTCCTCTTAATCTTATAGCTATCTCACTGACAATTACAACACAAAATATATAGTTCTTTAAGGGGACAGAGTGGAATTGTGTATTTATAAATGATCCAAGTACAAAACTACACAGTAACAAAACAAAATGAAGCACAGAGATGGTTGGTTTGTTGACAAGCCCAACTCTCCTCTACCTCACCAATCAACCCCACATCTAATTAGATATACTTACTCAAACTGACTCTCCAACCTCACCTGTTCCAAATTGACTAGGTTACATTCTGGAGAAAAATGAAAATTTTCCATCCAAAATTAACCTAAAATTAGTTTCAAATTTATTAGCATTTCACTGCATGATTGTTTGATTCTAAAAACTCTCTTCTCTTCATACATTTTCTCTGCCAGTACATGAGTTGTAGATGAAGACATACATATTCTTTTTCAGTACATGAGTCATAGATGAAGATCATTTCTTATAATCTCATAAGCTGAAAAAATTGCAGAGTCCCAACATTCTGAGCAGAAACTAAAAATCTTGACAAATAAATACACCTGTTGGGATAATTATGGCATGCTTATGCGATCACTGTCTAATGAAGAGCCTGAACAACTAACATTGTGTTAAGGTTTGTGAATTTGTGGAATGCTAACAAGATTCATCAGATTGATAAGCGCAAAAATTCTGCTGACTCTCCACTTCTTGATGTGATTGGGAAGGCAAATTTTACCCTAAGATCGTGGGACTTAGGAACACTGTCCTTCTTCCTTAGACAAGGTTTCATACAATTATTTTTGGGCAGTGCTGCAGAGGTGCTGCTACTTCTGCGATGATATTCTTTTTTGCGAAACGATCTAGTCCCAACTGTTGATTGTGTTGAATTTTCATGTTTGAATTCTTGGCTTGTACTACTTCTGATTTCACTGTAGGATTGTTGAATGTGACTCTCATCTGGATCTTCTTCCTCAGGGCTCACCCCGTTCCATGACATGCATTGAAACGGTCCCCTAATGCATTGGTACTGGTTTTTGTTGTGTTTTGGTGTCGGTCCAGCTCCTGACTTGCTTTGAGTCAAAGCTTGTTGTTTATGAGCATGACGATGATCATGATTCTTTGGAGACTGGTCTTGCTTTGGAGGAGGCTTGTTGTTGTTGTTGTTGTTGTAGTGCTCTCTGGCTTTTAACAAGCGATGGATTGTGCGATTAGGGACAATGTAGAAAACTCTCCCAGGAAACAGAACTGATTCAGGCCGAACCACAATCCATGGAAACTCAAACACGTCAGGCCGAGCAACGCAGTGCCTCGGGTTCCTCCTCATGACTTCAGCTGCAGTTATTGGTTCTCTGTGAATCTCCACGTGCCTACCAGGATGGACCAATTTCAACACACCTTCCTCTCTTGTTGTAGCTTTCATCATCGGTTTCTTTCAAAAATAAACGAAAAAATGCAGTTGAAGGGGAGATTATACAAGTCTGTCCTCCCCCCTTCTTATGGTGTTTTTTCTCATAGATATCGACAAAAAATTGGCGGGGAAACTGATGGAGGATCTTTGGAGAATATGAGAGCCTTTGTCCTAAGAATTGTTGTGATTGGGTAATCTAGTTTTTAAAAAAAATACAAGATAGGTTGGGACCTTCTGTCTTTTATGGTGGTGCATCTGGTTAAGCTAAAGTAATTTATTGGGGGCCCTGTAGGAGATTTGTGTTGTTATATTTGTTCTCAATTATGATTCTTTAACACTTGACTGTTTTAAGTACAATTTGAATTTACTCTCATTTCCATTCCAAAATATCCACATACATTATTTATCATATTTGAAAGAGAATAAATGAATAAATTAGACAAAAAAAAAAAAAACAAAAAAAAAAAAGAAAGAGAAAGAGAAAGAGAAGAGAAGGTGGAATATGTACATAATTTAATTATACTTTCTTTTCTTTTTGGTGGCACAAGATGAACTTAATTACTTTCATCCACATAGGTGAAAATTTTGAAAGGAAAAAAAGAAAAAGAAAAAGAAAAAAGTAGTGTATGTAATTCAAAACAAATTTTAGATCAGTGTTAAGTTAGGATAATGAAGTCGATAACAAATTACAACTGGCAAGGTGGTCAAGTCAAACTACCCTCTAATCTAATGGATTGAACAAGAAGTTTTACTAATGACAAAAAAAAGAAGATAGTAAGTAATTTGACAAGACCAATTGCATTTATCTTAACAATGAATGAGCTGTGCTAGTAGCAGTAGTAGTTGGGCAGATTAGAAATTAGCTACCCATGTAGCCCAACCATTCATGCATCTACTTGTAAAACAATGTTTATCAATTTACGATAATTTGATTTTGTCATTTGATGCATTAGCATGAAAAACTCTAAAATAAACTGATAGAAGAAGTGTTATCCAGAGAGAGAGAGAGAGAGAGAGAGAGATAAAAGAACTTTTTGAAGATTGTTTGCATTGGATGCCATTTTCTGAAAGGGATGAGCTTGTAAGGCCATCTCCAACTGTATATCAAATCCATCATTAAATTTAAGGGGTACTTACCAATTAGTCCTATTAACTAGACTTATTTACCTACAGGTCCTAACTAATAAATTTAACACTATAAAAATAAGAGAGTGATAATTTATCACTAAAAATTTATTCATAAAAACAAAGAGACTGATAAATTTATCACTATAAATTTATTTATAAAAATAAAAGACTGATAAATTTATCTTTATCACTTAATAAATTTATCAATAGGACTTAATGGGTAATAAGTCTCCAAAGTAGGACCTATTAGGTAATAAGTCTCTAAAGTAGGACCTATTGGTAGTGTACCCTAAATTTAAATTTGATAAAAAGTAGTTTCTTTTCTTTATCCAACAGTTTCACAAAATATGTATCAAATCTTGAATATCAAAAATGTTTCACCAAATTGAGAATGTCTGAGACATTTTAGCATTTCACTGTTCAAAATCGTTATTTTTGGGCACCGGACAACCTACCAGACTACCAGCCGAATGTCCACCAGGTCATCCGCTTAATTGATTTGCAATTCCCCCGTAAGTTGAATAACTTTTAGGTCCTGATAAACTTCCTCTTCTTTCTTTCTTGTGAATATATGTGAATAAACCGTCATGGCATTAGTGTCTTGCATTATATGCCTAATATTAGTTCAACTCAATGTCTCTTTTTGGGTCATCAAATCAAAT
This sequence comes from Camellia japonica, assembly GCA_030407325.1. Classification (NCBI taxonomy): domain Eukaryota; kingdom Viridiplantae; phylum Streptophyta; class Magnoliopsida; order Ericales; family Theaceae; genus Camellia; species Camellia japonica. The sequence continues at coordinate 17,925 of JAPPVO010008160.1, read as the reverse complement.
TTTGTTTGTTGTAGATGACGCAGTAGATAAAAAGATTCAAACCATACCTTAGGTGATAGAATTCGAAACGAAGAACCTTGTGGGTAAATCACGTGCTTCACGCTTCACGAACTAAGAACACCTAGCAATGGAGGGATACCACAGTATAAGTATCACCCACACTAGTCACAGTGCAAAAGCTTGATTGTTATTCTAATAGGAGAGAGTTAGAGAGAGAGTATGGGAAAAATCATTCGTTATTAGATTCATCCCACATCCCATATACCGTATTAGATAGATAGGCTGACCATCTAACCATCTATCCATATCAGTTGATAAGATATGATAGATATAGATATTGATAGTGGGTTATCCAAATAGGATAGATAATAATTCAAATTCAAATTCAAATTCAAATTATATGGATAACATAAATGGGTCATAGGTTATGCCATAAAGGCGCCCAAATCCGAGTCTAATACCCGACCCAATTTTCAACATCTCCCACTCGCACATGAGTTGGCATGATACTGTCATATCTCTATCTCAATCTCCCCAAATATTGAACAATCTCATACTAGCTAATGAACCGTGCGATCGCTGAGAACACCTGCAAGTGGGAGCTCTATACTAGAAACTCAACATGAGCCAGCATAAAGACATCGACCCAAGAAGAATAGAAATAGTGGCTCATGTACCGACACCCATCTAGCTACATCGGTCCAAAACATCTCTAATCCCTTAGAGAGCATGTTTGACCCTCCTAGGTCCCGCATTATATTCACACTCAATCAGCATCCCATACAGAGCGATGTGAGTTGTTGACAGTGAATATAGAGCAGAGATGTAGAACTAGATGATCTTCCCTTCATCCTTATATCATTTAACTCGAAATTGACCACTTTCCCAGTAATGTTCCTTAAAACTGAATCATACATGACCGCAGGCAACATACCAAAGTAGCCGAACATTAACTCCTCATCTTATGACATAGTCAAAGGTCACAAAAGGCACAAAGTGAAGTCATTGAAAAAAAAAATGACTTTTAGGACTCACACGGTAAGGAAGTAGGGATCTATTCTCTCACTTCGCTAACAGGTCGATAAGCACATGCAATACGAATGCATGCTATAGTGGATTAACTCTTCCAAAGAGTGATGTTAAACTCATACACCATACAGATCTTAGTCTAGTCGCTCTTAAGCACACAAGTTGCTTCCTAATGTCTAACTCGAATTCTCTATTTGCTTGCCTCCTAGGCATCAAATGAGATCTCGCATCTGGCTATCCATAATAGGCACATCATGGAAAAGTGGTGTCACGACCCAAACCCACCCCTATAGGTTTAGCGTCGTAACCTGCCAGTAATCCTTGGACTACTAAAGGCCTCTTGTCATAATAATACATAGTTAGGGGCTACAGAAGCAAATATACAACATACGAAGTCCATTGAGCTGTGAAGATATACATGGAACTAAAACCTTAAACTTTATATATATACAAGTGACATCATGGATACAGTGTTTACACGTCACTATCAAGCACATAAAAGAAAGCTTGTTTATAAAACAAAAGAAACAGTCTTATATATCCATATTGGCACAGCCACGATACATGACTTGATCTGGAACCTCCTCGTGAGGTGTAAAGGGGTGGCTGACCAACACAAAATACTCCAGGCATCAACTTAAGCCTGATCACGAGCCTGCTCACCTACATTTATAATAAATAATTAGTGAGCGGAGGCCCAGTGAATAATAATAAAGTAAAAGGGGTAAACGAATGATGTCCCATAACTGTGGCTGAAACTGTAATTCACATTTATATTCTTATTCTAAGCATATAAAGAATTCAGGGTTCATGCTTAGTCTTACATAGTATATCCATCAGTGCTGATAGACCACACACAGAATGTCTTAAATCATACTTGTCAGTTCTATATAAAAACCTCCGGCTGGGTAAGAATAACTTGTCAGTCCCATAAAAGAACCTCCGGACTGGGAACTTGTAAACTTGTCAGTTCCTCTTAGGAACCTCCAGCCGGGTATAGATAACTTGTCAGTCCCATAAGGAACCTCCGGTACCGGGAACTTATATATACTTGGATCATAGCGTTACTTGAATCATAGCATTACTTGAATCATAGCATAATGTCATAAGTGCTTGTTAGACTTGGACAATCATTCATAACATAAAACACGACATTTCATAAAACAATTCTTAATCCGTGAGCAGAAAATAATTTACTTGAACATAACTTTACTAAGTTATTACTCACAGATAATTGGTAGTTCCAAATTGACGGCAAGGTAAGCAATTCACCTATCCTGAGGCGCATGACCTACATAACATGGCAGATTCATACATTGAATGCACATGCTCAGATTGTACATAACTTATTTCACTTATTCTTAGTGTGTTTCTAGCCTGTAACCTCATTATGGGGTCTTAAACATGGCCTAGGAGTGCCTAGGATGTAATGAGGATGCTAGAATGCACTTGAAAACATTTTTCAAATTTTGCTGAAAACAGGGTCCACGCTCGAGTGTGGCTTTCCTCGCTTGAGCGGACATGCAAGGAGTACAGGTTCGCTCGAGCGTGATTTCCCTCGCTCAAGTGTACTGTAAACTTTGAAAAAGTACTGATTGCTTGCATTTCACGCTCAACAGACGCTCGACCTACGCTCGAGCGTGAGACTTAGACCCTCGCCGAGCGTACTTCTGTCACTCGAGCGTGCCGCACAACTTGTGAACTTCTGGATACATGCATTCACACTCGAGCGGGAATCATGTCGCTCGAGCGGAAGTGCACGCATTCAGAGTGCTCGCTCGAGCGTGGATTCAAATTCTGGAATTTCTAGATTTGATCTCCAAGCTTCATACTCAAACTAAACACTTCAAAGCTCAATGTTTTGGGCCAAAATTCTGGAAAACATTTAGAAACTCACAAAACATCATGACTTTAAGATCATTTCATGAAATCATGGTCCAAAAGCATGCCAATTGTTCATAATTTCAACTTAAACTTTATGGATGTTCCAAAAACATAACATGCATGAAATGATTTGAGTTTCAAGCCTCCAAACCATGATCAAACTTGGCAAATTTATAGAAAACATGATGAATTCCTACAATTAAGCCTAATCTATGACATGCATGAGAGAATTCTTAGCAAACATGCTTCAAATGTAATGAAATGAACATAAATGCATGGATTAATCTTCCTTTCTACTTCTTAAGCTTAATTCTTACACCTCATAGCTCAATTCACTTGAATGCATAGATGAATTAACTCAATTTCAAGACTAGAGACTTGACTTCTTACCTTAGATGTTCAATTGGGTCTTAGGTGCCAAATTCTTGAGCTAGATGATCAATTTTCAAGGTTCCTACTTCTATTCTAGCAATTCCTTTTAATTGAGTTCAATTTTCTCCCCCTCAATCTCTTCTTCACGTTTCTCTCAACAAAAGAGTGATATGGGAGTGTATGAGTGCACAAGTGTAACAACCCTCACCACTATTTACTGATAACACCACTGATTAGTGCTAATCTATGATTAAACATGTTAATTGATTGATTGACTGAATGTTTTGAACTGATTAACTAAATGTGCTAGTTTGAATACAAACCTATCTGTTTGACTGTTAAATTATCTGTTCATGTTTTATGTTTTAAACTGTAAATTGAAGGCCTTATCGGCGGCCGAATCTGAAATTGATTAGTGTTTGTGCTAATTAGGAATTATGGGATTTAATGATAAATTTAATTGAAATTTGATTTGGAATGATTAAATTAGATTAAATAAAGCTAAATTGCAAGAGTTAGACTTATTCACCAAAATGCCACTTAGTGGCCTATCTCCACAATATTTGAGACTTAATCTACAACATTTCATCAGCCCATTCTTGAGCCTAAAACCGACTAGAGTGAGAGAGTGAGAGAAATTGAGTTCAACTTGGAGGTTTTGCTTGGAAATTATAGGAGTTGAAGGATAATTCGCATAATTGAGCTCCCATATCTTGCATTCAAGACCTAAGGTAGGACATTTACCTTATTGTTTGTGAATTCAAGTAATTGTTGCATGGTTCATGGTGAATAGGAGCTTAAGATCATAAATTGGTTCAAGATTGTTGAATTGAAGCTTGTACCATGCATGCATGTGCACATCTTGAAATTTAAAGTTGTTTTCATGGGAATCCTTGCATGCATGTCCATATTAATGTTATAGTCCATGACTCCATCTTGATTTTGAAGGAATTGGCTCTTTGGAGCAAGTATTTGAAGCTTGAAGTTGATTAAATTCTTGCATGTTGCATGTTCATCATGTTCTTGAAATTATTGTTGAAATTGTGTTTTAATTGAACTACCCTTGGGCTTTGATTTTCCAAATTGATCTTTGCAACATGTAATATTATGGGTTTTGAAGTGTTCTCCAGACAATTAGCCCAAGAGGATCGAATTTGATGCATTTAAAGTTGATTTTGAACTTGAGGTTCAAATCTGGAATTTCCAGAATTTGGACTCACGCTCGAGCGAGGAACTCCACGCTCGAGCGTACACCCTGGATCATGAAGTCCGCTCGAGCGAGAAAGTGACGCTCGAGCGTGAAATTCGTGTATCTAGTACTTTGCATGAGTTTACAGTCCGCTCGAGCGAGATAGTTCACGCTCGAGCGAGGACTTGTGTCTCACGCTCGAGCGGGGGTTGAGCGCCCGTCGAGCGTGAATTTTGAGCATCCAGTATTTTTACTATAGCTTGCAGTCCACGAGCGACAGAAGTCGCGTTCGAGCGGAGATCCTTTGTCTGCATGTCCGCTCGAGCGTAGAAACCCACGCTCGAGCGAGACCCCTGTTTTCTGAAAATTTTGAAAAGTGTTTATAAGTACATCTTTGCATCCTCTTTCCATCCTAGGCATTCCTAGGGCATGTTTAAGGCATCTTAAGGAGGATATTGATGTAGAACCACACCGAGTCTAAGTAGGGACTAAGTCTTCAATTCCCAAGTATGTGACTTAGTGTGTGTTCATCCTGTAACTGTGTAGGTTGGCATCTGAGGACGTGCACTAGCTTATCTGTAGCCCAGAACTCAGTGAGTAACAATGTTGTAAAGATATGTTCTATAATGACTATTTTCTGAACAACTGAACTGTACTGTTTTCTGAAGTGATACTGTTACTGAATGAATGATGTCCTATTTGTGAACTGTATTCGTGGCATCTATAGCAACCTACTGTTACTGTACTGTACTGCTACTGACACAGAGATCTCTGTCGGTTCCCATGTCTGGAACCACTACTGTTTACTGATATGATGGCCATCAACTGACTGTTCGGTCTGTTAAGACCTACTGTACTGTTTGCTATTGGATGTACCACTTATGACTGCTATGATCGAAAAATTGTTATACTGTTTAAATGACTGTTTTAAATACTGAAAGGACATTCATTCTTCACATCTTTATGCATATGTTATTCACTGGGCTTTAGCTCACTGTTTATATATATATGTAGGTGTCCAGGCACCGAAACGAAGCTAGGAGCGTTGGGTCAAACTCCCTTTTGTCAAGCCAACCTTTTTGCCTCACTTCGAGGTTCCAGATTTGTTCAAGCTAAGGCTGTTCTTGGGGTGTCTCAGATTCACTCTAACTGTCTTTGTCATGTATAGACTGAGTGATCTTTTGTACTGTACTGTTATGGTGGGGATTTGGTCCCTAACCTGTATGCCTGTAAATGATGCATGTACATGCCATTTTATTCTGACTGTGCATATGTTATAAAAAGTCTTTTTGCATACAGACTGTCACAGCTCATTGGACATCTTTTAATTACTGTTTTGGCTTCCGCCAGCCCCTGTACTCTGTATTATTATCTTACTCTTAAGCAGGCCTTCGGTAATCTCGGATTACTGGCCGGTTACGGTACTAAACCCATAAGGGCGGGTTTGGGTCGTGACAACAAGGAAGCCCACTAATGCCTTAATTAGGCTTTAGACAAAGTGTAATTAATTAGGGCCAAATAAGTGGACATTAAATTAATCTAATTTAATCGTTCCGAATTGAATTTCAATTGATCTTACCATAAAATTTTAAAAATCCTAATTAGCACATAAATCAAGTCAATTTTTGATTCAGATGCCGATAAGGCCTTCAATTCGCAAACTGAAACTCAAACAAGAACAAATCTTCCTACGCTAGACAGATATAAACACAAAATAATGAAATGCACATATAATTAATTGAGAATTTCTTCTTAATTACTCATTTGGCATACTTAAACATGAATTAGCGTTAATCATGGGTCGGAGTTGTTACAAGTGGGTACTCTCATATCCATGGTCGGTCTCTAACAAGACCTCATCTTGGCTTCAACCAAGGCAGCATAGCTAGTGGATAATTTTAGCCTCTCTCTTGGCTCCAGATACAATAAGCCACTAGTCTCATCATTGCTCGCTACTTAGCGCTAAGGGCGATTGCTCGTGTGAGCGAGCCAATCTTGCCTGCTAACATCAAATTTATTTATTTTGTGTGTGCTAATTCACAAACCATTGCAAAAAGTAATAAACATAAATGTGTAATAGAAAAAAATATGAATACTAATGGCATAAATATTCCTCAAAAAAATAAGAGTTCAACTGAATACACATATATCACCACCTACGTAGTCCTAAAGCCCTAACATGAGTAAGATAAACATCTCTAGCAATGGGCTTAGTCAAAGGGTCCGCAACCATACGACTCGGAGGGATGTGCTCCATGATCACTTCTTTCTGTGCCATAATGTCTCTGATAAAGTTGAACCTTACATCAATGTGTTTGGTTCTCCCGTGGTACTTAGGATCCTTAGCATAAGCGAGTGCAGCCATGCTGTCACAATGGATAGTCACAGGGTCTGAAGTGTGCGTGACAATATCCAAATGCTGAAGGAATCTCCTCAACCAAACGACTTTCTGAACGGCAGTTGAACAAGCCACAAACTCAGCCTCCATAGTCGATAAGGTGATACAGGATTGCTTCTTACTGCTCCAAAAAATAGCACCATCACTAAGTATGAAAGCATATCTTGAAGTGGACTTACGCCCATTTAAGTCTCCTTCCCAATCAGCATCACAATAGCCAACTAGACGTAGATCTGAACTTTGGTAGCAAAGTGTGTAGTCTACAGTCCCTCTAAGATACCGTAATATCCTCTTAACTGCTTTCCAATGAGCTGGTCTTGGGTTGGATTGGTTGCGACTCACTAATCTGACTGTATAACAAATGTCAAGGCATGTACACATCATAGCATACATCAAGCTTCCAACAGTATTTGCGTAGGGTACACGGGCCATCTTTTCATTCTCCTTTGGAGTCTTAGGACCCATATTAAGGTTTAGGCTCTCGCCTCTCGCAACAGGAGTATCAATGGGTTTGAAGCTCTGCATCTGGAATCGCTCTAGGATAGTCTTAATGTAAGTCTCTTGAGACAAACCGGGAAGTCTCCTAGAGCGATCCCTAAGGATCTTAACACCGAGCGCATAGCTTGCTTCACCCATGTCTTTTATCTCAAATGTAGAGAACAACCACTTTTTAGTGGCGATAATCATCTCCTTGTCATTTCCAGCCAATAATATGTCATCCACATATAATGACAATATCAGAAAAATGTCCTTGGACCGCTTGATGTACACACAGTGATCTTCATTGATCATCGTAAACCCATTTGAAACAATGGCTCGATGAAATCTGAGATTCCACTATCTGGATAATTATTTTAAGCCATAAATAGATCGTTGAAGCTTGCAAACTTTGCGCTCCTAACCTACTGCCACAAAGCCTTCTGGTTGATCCATATAGATCTCTTCATCTAATTCTTCATTGAGAAATGCAGTCTTTACGTCTATCTGATATAGCTCTAAGTCCAACTGAGCTACTATGGCTAGCATCAGGCGAATAGAGGCAAACCTCACAAGTGGTGAAAAAGTTTCCTCATAGTCCACACCTTCTAATTGGGTGTAGCCTTTCACCACTAGGCGAGCCTTATACCTTTCTATGGAACCATCCGCCTTGCGCTTGATTTTGAAAACCCATTTGTTCCTAATAGTCTTGCACTCTGGCGGCAAATCAACCAAGTCTCAGACATGATTTTTCTTCATAAACTCTATTTCTTCATCCATCGTAGCACTCCATTCTTTACTAGCAGGGGATGAGAGGGCCTCTCTGAGATTCTTAGGCTCCATCTCATCACTAGGAGCAATCATGAATGTTTACCCCTCAATCTCAAAACGACGAAGGGGTATAGCTCCATGTTTGCTTCTACGTAGTTGAGAGTCCTGAGAAGCCTCATCCATTGGATCTAATCCATAGGCAGGTAAATCGCTCCCACTGTCCCTAGGAGCTTGAGGGATTATTTCTCTATTCTCTACTAGGCTACTAGGTGCGCCTTCAAGTAGATCCTCCATCTCATAGAGCTCTACATTTCTAGTTACCTCACATCTGCTAAGGAAATCCTTCTCTAGGAAATCCATGTCACGTGACTCAATTTCATTCACACTTCCATCCGGATGCTCCCCAATAAACACATAGCCTTTAGAATGCTCACTATAGAGAATAAAGATACACTTCTTTCCTCTAGGGCCCAACTTCCCAAACTTATGAGAAGTATTGTGTATGTAAGCTGCTGAACCCTAAGGCCTCAAATTGCCCATATCAGGCTTTTTGCTAGTCCACATCTCATATGGGGTGGAAGGAACTGATTTGGAGGGCATATGGTTAAGGATGTAAGCAGCAGTTAACAAAGCATCCCCCCAATAAGAAATGGGAAGATTAGCTTATGCCATCATAGATTTAACCATGTCAAGCAATGTGCGATTCCTTCTCTCTGCTACACCATTTTGCTGCGGAGTCCTAGGAATTGTTAATTGCCTGATAATCCCTTTTTCCTCACAGAGCACTTTAAATTGCTCAGATAAATACTCGTGTCCCCGATCAGTCCTTAGAGCCTTAATGCTCTTGTCTAATTGATTCTCAACCTCATTAACATACCGTCTAAAACAATCCAATGCTTTTGACTTGTGAGAAATCAAATAGATATGGCCAAAACGCGTGTAGTCATCTATAAATGTGATCAAATAAGGGGCTCCATACCTTGCCCTCACATTCATTGGTCCACATATATCAGAATGAATAAGCTGTAATGGGATAGATGCCCTTTTAGCTTTCCAAATGGTTTCCTTGTTGCCTTTTTAGCAAGACAGTGCTCACAAGTAGGCAAAATGACTCTAGCGAGTGGGCCTAAAAGGCCTTCTCTAGCCAATCTAGTCATCTTGTCTTGCCCTATGTGGCCTAATCTAGCATGCCATCTCATAGAATCATTATCACAAATAGATACAATATAAGAAACAGAGCCATTGGCATTTTTATTAAAACTAAAATCATCCACATCCAAAACTAAGAAACCATCTAAAAGATAATCAAAACCATAAAAAATTGTTCCCAAATATATGCTAACACCGTTATTCTCAAAACAAAAGCTAAAACCAAGGCTCATTATGCTAATAACTGAAACTAAGTTTCGCCAAATATCTGAAGCATAAAGAACATCATGAAGATACAAGGTGTGCCCTCGTCGTATTTCCAGCTTGTATGTGTCAATAGGGGTGCAACTTGGGCGGGCTCAACCCGAGCAACCCGAACTCAGTCCGAATTTTTTTAGGGCTTGGACAAGATATTTTCAAATTCAGTACGGGTTTGGGCAAAAATTCAGAAGCCCGAGTTAAATTTGGACGGGCTTGGGCAAAGACATCAAACAACCCGAGCAACCTAAAGCCCGAATTATACATATATAGATATATAAAAATATTAAATATATATATATATATATATTATTAGCCATTACATGATATTAAAATAATTTAGATTATTAAATCATATTGAATATATATTATATATACAAATAACATAAAATTTTACTCTTTTTTTTTTTCACTCATAAATTGTAAAGACTACTATAGCGGCATCTCTCTTACATTATATAAATTATTTGTTTTGATGGTATTAATGATTTTCTATATATATAAAAATGTAAATACAGTCAAATTTTAATAATTTAATAATGTAGCTGCAAAAAAAATATACAATTCGGGCAAGTCGGGTTTAACTCTGGTCGGACTTGGGCAGACAACCTTGGGTTACAATTCGGGCTTGGGTGGGCCTGGGCAGATCTCAGCACAACTTGGGCTAGGCTTGGACAACCTCCCAACCCGACCGAACCCCCCTGAGTTGCACCCCTATGTGTCAATGCCAAGCACTTCCACACTGGACTCGTTTCCCATGTAAACTTTTTTGCTCCCAACAGGTACTCGGCGATACTCAACAAACCTTACTCTGTTTCTTGCGATGTGGTCTGTTGCTCCTAAGTCTACAACCCAAAAATGAGGAGAATGAGCAATTAATGCTTGACTAGATACAAAGCATTGAATACGAGAAATTAAGTAATGGAGTACCTTCTTCTGCTCAGGACAATCCCGAGTAAAGTGTCCTTTTTTGTTACAGTTAAAGCAAATGTCAATTTAGCTTTACCTTCTTGCCACCTCTTTTGCCCTTACGCTTGAAATTTCTAGCGCCATTGGGCTTTAGCGCCACTACTGCTTGCTTCTTAGGAGAACCTTTTTCTTTTCCACACTTGAACTGAAAAGTCCTACGTGAGCTTGACTCAACCACCATAGAAGAACTATCAGACTTAACCGCCTCAAGGCGCTTAGCCTCTAACTCCAAATGATGCAATATGTCTTCAAATGTTTTCACACTCTCATTATGCATCATGTTCTGCTTCATCTGCTCCCAAGAATTTGACAGAGAGTGAATCACAACTTGTACTTATTGCTCTTGAGTCAAATTGTGCCCAGCAGTCGCAAGCTCACGTATAATGGCTGACATTGTAATGACTTAAAAAAAAATAATAAAAATAAAATTAATAAAAAAATGAAAGTAGGGAATCTAAACATGATAATGTTTCGGTAGTGGAAATAAATAAATGAATAAATTCGGTAGAAAAGATGAGGTCTTCAGTCGGTGGAAAAGATGAGGTGGAGGAGAAATAATAAAAAAAGATGAAAGCCTATATGGCATTTAATGTTATTAAGATGTAATACTTTATGTAATGACTCTGATGAATAGAAGGATGTTGATCTTTTATATGTCAATATTATGGGTTTAATGTTATTATTTTGAGGGCGTGACAACTTGGTATCAGAGCGTACCGGGTTTGAATACTTTGGGTACGTGGGAAGTGGTTAGTACCACAATGGGTTTGTCTCGCTGGATTGAGACGTTAGCATGTATTGTATGCTTATGTGATAACATGCTTATGTGCTTATATGGGTATGGGGTTTGATTTCTGAGATGTTAATTGGGTCTGTGAGTTCCTGGAAGTCCAGTCGGAAGAGCACTTGATCACCGCTATTTCAGATTGGAACTCTAGCAACATCATGGGACAATCATTATCTAGAAAGAAAATCTGTATGTGATTATGTGACTATGTGCTTATATGGTTTGCCTTATGTGATGTAGATATACGTGTAGGACTACTTGTGAGATTAGTGGAGTCCATAGCCTCAAAGGTAGTTGTTGATGTTCTCAAGTGCAATAAATGAGTGTTGAAGGACATGATATGATGGACGTGGTCGAATTGTGTTAGCAACCAATGCTCTTAGAGGAAATTTTAAGATTTCTTTGTGAGGATATTATAATTCTAAAGTAAGTGCTCTAGGGTAATTAGTATGGTGGTAATTTGAGTATTTAGCGGGAATGGTACCTGTATGTTGGTTCGTGTTTTGGGCTTTGCTAGGTAGTGAGTCCGTGGTGACCCTATCGGTTGTATAGGGGTAGTGTTCGTATGGTGATTGATTATCAATTATGGAGTATGGTTTGTGAGTGAATGCAGGTAGCATTCTTTAGAGGAAGAGCAGTTTGTGTTCTAGAGTAACGAGAATAGCGTTGGTTAAAATTGTCCTTCGTGATTGGACTATTGTGATTGAGGTTGACCATGTCGGTCTTCGGTCGAGGAGATGAGCAGGCTTGCTATGTAGCCATGGGGAGGGAAATGGTGATTCCCTTAGATGCAGTGTTGATGCGGTTTAATTTGAGGAGATCCTGTGCGATTCCAAAAATTGGGGTTTGTGTAGGGAACTACGTATCTGGGGGTTAGTGGTTTGAATGGCACATCAGTGTGTGGACTACTGAGTGTGGAGGTTATTGAGTTGATTAGTCAGCTCGTTGGTAACGGGTTTTGGGTTAACATTGGTGTATGTCGTGATGGTGTGATTCATGAAATGGAAATGGAGATTGTTTAGTATCTGTGGAGTAAGAGTGGCGGATCTCCTATATTGATCCTTCGTTTTGCCATTGGTATGTTTGGATTGTTTTGTTTCATTTTTCTTTCGTTAAGACATGGTTTTGATTCTGGTTTGTATGGAATCAATATTCAGTTTAGAGTTCAAGATTTAATCATTCTCAAATTTAGTCGAACGAAATTGTTTTCGAGCTCAAAGTATTATGCTAGTATTGCCATAGTGGTGTAAAAAAAAAAAAAGCAAAGCTGATTTTATTGAAGTTAGGGGATGACATCCCCGATTACAGAGACAACAACAGCAGCAACAACCAAAAAAAAAAGAGAAGAATCTTGTTTTGGATAACAGCCACATGCCGACTTCACTTACTCGACTCTCCCGCCGAGCCCTTCCTTTTTTTGTCGCTTCGGGAGACTTTTGAAGGCTCTGCCTCAGTACGTGCAGGACCGCCGGGGGATTTGATTCCCTGCTGGTTGACCTTTGAAGGCTCTGCCTCAGTATGTGCAGGACCGACGGGGGATATGACTCCCTGTTGGTTGTCAAAGGTGAAGTACGGAGGTGCTCCGAGTCGGGTCATGACGGTGGTCTTTCGCTTCAACTCTTTGTTCTCTGCCTTTAGGGCGCAAATCTCTGCTCGTGCATCTTTGTACATGCCCTGGAGCAGAGAAAGTTGGGAGTTTAGCTTTGTACTTCAATGGTTCTATTCTGTAACCGGTGAGATAATTTGGTAACCGCAGTCACGGTTTCCATGCAAGAGCTTAGTGTGAAGTGGTTGGCCTCAATCAGATTGAGCAGCCATGATTTGCTCAACTGATATCATAGGAAAGTTAGGAAGAATGGGAACAGGGGCACTCGGTCCAGGAAGGTTAGGAAGAATGGGAACATGGGCACTCGATCCAGGAAGGTTAGGAAGGATAGGAGCAGGGACACTTGGTCCAGAGGAGCTCGGATCATCGAGGTCCGAAAAGAGAGTGAGGGGGCGAGTTGAGGCCATGTGTGGTGAGAGATGTAAAGAGCAAGAAAGGAGAGTTAGAAAAATACAGAGAGAACAGACTGAGTTTTGAGACAACTCTTTTCCTCCGTTCAGTCTCTCGTTTCTCTCGATGAGGAAGAGGAAACAGAAGAGAGTGATGAAGAGGGAGATGGAAGAGAGTGATGAGGAAGAAAGGGAAATGAGGAAATAAGTAGAAAAGGGAAAATTCTGATTCAGAATAATACAGAAGGGAAGAAGACAAGATGGAGAAGGAGTCGAGGCGAGCGGTAATCGATGCAGTCCACTTTTGTCGGCCAACCGATGCAAAAGTAAACCGCGTGTCAGACGCAATTTTCGAAGGAATACATATATGTATATATATTGTATATTTATGTATTATATACATTTATTCGACTAATCGTGTCACAAGAGTGACTTGGTGGAGTGGTCTGGTTTGGCGTCTAAGGATGGAGAGGTTGAGCCTGAGGTTAATGGTTCGAACACCGTAACGAGTATTTCTTCTATTTTGTTTTGTTTTGATGTATATATGTCTCATACATATATATATTTGTTTGAGTATCTGATCACAAGAGTAGCTTGGCTCAGTGGTTTAGCTTAGTGGTTTGGGCTGTGGCCTGAGCTTGAAGTCAGGGGTTCGAAACCCCGTATCCCTGCCTTCATTTTTTTTTCCATTTTGCGTGTTTTGCTTACGCGCGATGACGTCAGCTAACGGAATATTCCGGTAGTGGAAAAAATAATAATAAAAATAAAATTAATAAAAAAATGAAAGTAGGGAATCTAAGCATGATAATGTTTCGGTAGTGGAAATAAATAAATGAATAAATTCGGTAGAAAAGATGAGGTCTTCAGTCGGTGGAAAAGATGAGGTGGAGGAGAAATAATAAAAAAAGATGAAAGCCTATATGGCATTTAATGTTATTAAGATGTAATACTTTATGTAATGACTCTGATGAATAGAAGGATGTTGATCTTTTATATGTCAATATTATGGGTTTAATGTTATTATTTTGAGGGCGTGACAGACATGACCCTCTGTTGGCTACATATTTTGTAAAAGCCAAATCACAGCTTGACACGTGGCAGAATAAGGGTATCATGGGAAGATAATTCAAGTCTTCGATCTTGATCGAACACGTGGCAATGAACATTGGTTCTTACGTGATCTGAGTAGCACTAGATCAGTAAAGAGATATAAAGTGACGTGGCTTCAACAATTACTCATATTCAAATTCAAATACAGGAGGGAAGCTCAACTGCAAGAGATGGCGTAGTGGGGCTACTTCTGAGGCAGCATGATCATCGATCATGGAGGAGCAGTTCGACGGTTTGAAGTGCAGTTCGAAGGTCATCCTTGACAAGTATAAATAGCAGGGAAGCCCTCAGAAAAGACCCCCAGACTCAGATCATACAAACCAGTCTTTACTTCATATTTTCCTTTCCAGTTTTACATTTCTTGTTCTTTAAATACCTGCACTTTAATACCAGCACTGCACTTCGATTTATAGGAGTAGTTTCAAGTAGATTCAAGTAGACTGTCGCTGTAAACCTCTTCGAGGCTGAGTTTGGATTATTGTAAGTGTTCATTTTAATGAAATACTTCGATTATTCTTCATATTAATTGTTATTTCTCTTAATTTCTCCTAAGTCAAGCCACCAGTAAAAGTCCTCTTCATTGAGGCTGAAAGAACTAAAACACAATCGTCTGATAATTGGTTGGCAATTATAATTTCTGTAAGGACTGATTGATCCTTGCTGGCACGCTCGTATTTACAAAAATACCCTTCGAAAAGCCAAAAGCCAACATATATTTTGGCACGCCCGGTGGGACTTGTTAAAAGGCTAGACGAAGACGACAAGGAGAAAATGAACGCCTGGAAGAAGGCGTAGAAGGAGAGGTAGAGATACCTAATCCAGAGGAGAATGTGGTAACACATCCTATGGAGACTCCTATGCTATCAGAACCTTTGGTCGAACAGACCAGTACTTCTGGACAAGAACCATATGTTCATAATATTGGACGAAACCAAGGAATTGGACCATCCACCGTTCCATCTACCCAGCCAACAAATCCATGGGATGGTTTGGTAGATGCTATGGGACAACAATTAATGAACACAATGGAAAGGTGGGCAACATCCTTTTTGGATCGAATGAATAACCACCAACCAACAAATACAAGGCACACAGAGGAAGTTTTAAATGTCCCTCAGCAAAGATTGGCTAGAGAAAAACAACCTATGCAAGTTAATGGACAATTTAATGGTCAGACTAGTACTCAGAACTATGAAAGACCATCGCCTCAGTCTTGGTATGAACCCATTTCAAGGCCTGTAGTAGGCCAAAATGCCTCAGTACTCAACAATGAAGCCACATAAGGTGGTGGATCTGGCCAAGTACAAGAAACTGGCATAAGAATGGTGGCAAATCCCATGTTCGAAGCCATACCTGGCACTAGGGGGTATAATAACCCCTTATTCGAATTTATACCCGGGGGGTTGGAAGGTTTTCCCACAAATGGAAGGGACGCAACGCCTGTCCCAGCACCTTTCGCAGGCCCTTTCGCAGGACAGGCTCAAAGGGGTTACCCATACCCCCAACAGCAACCTGCACCACAGGGACAACCAGTCCCAAATATACCACCTTTTGGACCAAGAGGACCACAGGCACAAGTTTGTCCACCAAACCCTGTGTTTGTCCCTCCAGTAGTGGTTCAGCAAGCCCAGAATATGGTTCCTAGGGACCAAATTGCTGATATTGTTAGGGAGATGTGTGGACCGATGGCTCGGGGGGTCCAGACTCCTGTATACAGAAAACCATACCCAGAGTGGGTAGATAGGGTACATGAATACCCAAGAGGATTCAGAATACCAGATTTTACCCTATTCTATGGAACTGGAAATCAATCAACAGTAGAGCATATTGCCAGATTCGCTGCTCAATGTGGTGAATTCACTAATCATGACTACATAAAACTGAGATTATTTCCAAACTCTTTAACTGGGGGAGCATTTGTATGGTATATCAACCTTACACCTGGCTCCATTCAAACTTGGCAACAAATGGAAGAGGCATTTCATGCCCAATTCTTCCAATCGGAGCCAGAGGTGTCCATGGCAGACTTGGCAAGATTGAGTCAAAGGCCTGAAGAAAAGGCTACTCAGTTCATTGCCAGATTTAAAAGAGCTCGAAATAAATGTAGAGTCATCCTTCCAGAGCCAGAATTTGTAAGATTGGCTCAAAACGGTTTAGAGTTCAGGCTTCGAAAGAAGTTTGACTCAACTAAATTAAGGGATTTGGTCGAACTAACCTATAAGGTGTCTCGATATGAAGCATTACTAGAAGAAGAACAAGATCGAAACAATGCTTCGTATAAGACATATTATAGAGATCCCAATTATGAGATCGATGCAGCAGAGATTGTGGGCAAAGAACCCGTAATCTGTGAAGCATTAATTCATAAGGATACAACCATCGACCAGCAGTTTAAAAAGAAAGACTTTCACAGAAAGTATTCTTTCGATTTAACAAAAGCAGATGACATTTTTGATCATTTGCTTGCAGCCACTTTCCTTAAGTTACCAAAAGGGGTAAAACTGCCGTCTCTTGATGAACTTAAAGGAAAAGTATACTGTAAATGGCATAATTCTTGGTCTTACTCGACTAAAAACTGCATTGTTTTTCGAGACAGGATCCAAGAGCAAATCCGGAAAGGAAGTCTGAAGTTCCCAGCCAAAACAGAGAAAGCCATGGGAATTGACAGTAACCCGTTTCCAGAAGTTGGAGAAAGCGCGGCTAATGTGGTTGTACCAAACTTTCAGAATCTATCTCTGCAGGAATTGGAAGAGGTCAATGTGCAAATGCATATTGCCAACCAGACAGCTGCCAAGAAGGAGACTAGAAACCCGCCAGTTGTTGGACAAGGTTTCTCACATCAGAAGGAACACTCTGATGAAGAAGTACTGGATGACGATTCCTTGGAAGCAGCTGTAATGCAAAGGATGTGTCCCAGATGCAGACTAAGCTACAAATGGTTGAAGGGGCTTCCAATTGATGGGAAGCAATACTATAGGGATGTTCAGAGACGCCCTAAGTCAACCAATGCTTACAACAAAAGGCCGTATCCGGCTAGTGATAGGCAGCGACCATTAGTGGTTGAGCCTGCAGTAGACAGAATGCGTGATAAAGGCAAGAGGCCCTTGCATGAATCTAGGCCACCTAACTACTACAGAATGGAGAGCAGCCATTCCGAAAGAAGATTGGAGAGGAGTTCAGGTTATGGGACTAAAGCCAGAGATTGGCCCCCCAGACCAACCTCACATAGAACAGAAAATGGCCACCTCCATCAAAGGCCAGAATCAAGCTCGAAGCATGCGATCAGAACCAAGCACTTACCTCCACGGCCAGTTTCGAAGATGGCTTCGAAGGTGGAAAAGGGTGATTCGACATCTGAATCAGTAAGCTCTTGGGTACCTGGAGTTCCAGATTGGTTTAGCAAAACAAACCTAGGGAATTGTCCGCCAGGAGAGATGTTGGAATCACAGGGAGGATGGTCAAACCTCCTTTGGTGGCTCCGAACAACTGGGTATTGCTGAAACACCCAAAGACAAAGGAACCAAATATGGTTCCAGT